>VCJN01002445.1:0-162681 GCA_006384855.1 Tetraselmis striata
AGACTTTTATTGAATTGGCGGGGGGTGGGGGGGATTTGCTTCATGTTAAGGCGAGGGTCCCCAACATTACATTTGCTAATAATACCCGGTGCAACCCCGAGTCATTTGATTGACCTGGCGGATACATGGCAACGATGTAACACATTACGATACTTTCCTTTCCAGATCTTAGCAACTCTACACACGGTCACGAACATCGGTAACTCACACACAGGCATGGCACACACACACACACACACACACACACACACACACACACACACACACACACACACACACACACACACACATGCATGCAGCTTCTGCTCGCCAACATGGCCGCCACCGCATTGGATGACAAAGGGCTCGATGTCATCACCAGATGTAATGGTGTGCAATGGAATATCAGTCACCAAGAGGCAAGGGGGGGGGGGGGGCTCACCCCCGGCCGCATGGGGCGCCGAACCCCGTTGACGCCGTCCGAGATGTCGTTGGTCGCAGCGATGAGCTTCTCCACCTGCCACCCCACCCGAGCGCTCAGCCCCTATCAGGAAGCGACACCGGCACTGGCCTGCTGTGCTGGAGATGGTGGCGGTTAGGGGGGGAGAGGGGGGGGGGGGGGGAGGGGGGGGGTTTGAGGGGGGGCACCAGCACATGTCGCTCCGCCACCATCTCCTTGGACACCTTCTTGCCCTTCTTCACCATGCGCTGCAGTTTCACGATGTCGTTCTGCAGGATGGACGCCTTGGCTCGCCTGCGCGAGCACACCGCCCCCTGTGGCGTCACCACCTCCGTCCCTCCATGGCGGAATGACATCGGAATGACATCAGCTCCCCCCCATCCCCCCACCCAGAGCAACCCCAGCGTTGCTCAGCCCAATGCCCCCCGGGCGGCGCGGCGGCTCACCGCAGCTGCGCATTCTTCTCCGCCACCCGCGCCCGGTTCTTCTCTTGCGCGATCTCCACCGCTTTCTGCGGCGCCAGCAGCACGCAGAGTGATGCTCGCTGGGTTCGGCCGACCAATGCTGAACCCCCCCCCCCCCCCCCCCCCCGAATGGTCGTTTGCTGTCCAGCGGGTAGCCCGCGCCGCCGCACCGTGTTCAGCGCCTGCACGTCTGCGAATATCTCCTCATAAAGGTCCGAGAAGGCATCCGTGCTGCGCGCCTTGCCCTTCTCCACGTCCTTCTTCTGGTCCGTGACCACGTACTTCTCGTACCTGCGGCCGCAGCAGCAGCCAGAGCGTCAGAGCTCAGCCCTTGTCTCCCTGTCGCCCCTCTCCTGCTGCCCCCCGCAGATGGGTGTTTTGCCCTCGGTGAGGCGCCTACTTTTTGCACAAGACGTTCGTCCGCAGTGATATGTCACCCAGGCTGGACATGGGAGCCGCTGCCCGCCCCGCGCGAGGGCGAAAGGAGAGGGTAAGAAGTGGTTTGGGTTGGAGGGTGCGGATTCGTCCCGCGCTGTTGGCTGATCTGGCTGGCTCCCGTGTGGTTGCCACCCTGGACGGCAGGGAACCCCGCAGGGACGCTGTGCACAGGGCGGCTGCCAGGGCGGGCCGGCCGGGGCGGGGGAGTGGGAAGGCAAGGCAAGGAGGCGCTACTGCCAAACACTGCGCAGGTCGCGGTGTCGAGTGCCCCCACACCAACACCAGAATCCGCAGCTGCTCGGTACAGGTGTCCCAGTAGGGATACGAGTAACACAAGAGACGACACTTTTCTGCTGCCCGCTGGACGCACGCGACGGATCAGGTCGCGCCGGCGGGACCAGATAGTACCGGACTAGAGACCCTGCATTAGGGTTTCACAGTTGCCAGTCCTGTCCCGCCCCAGCCGGGGCCGGGAAAACAAGAAAGCCCGCGCCGCGCAGCAGCATAGGCCACCAAATACATTGCGGAACATTTATTGTGCGTTGTGATACGTGATATAGTGCGCTATGTTTCCGCCTATAATCCTTTCCAGGTGTTGCGAAGCTACGGTAGTCGTATTCTACGACCGCGCGGCGCAGCGCCTCGCGAATAATGTAATAATATCGGCTTCCGCGAGCGCAGCAGTCGTCGTCAGATCCGCGGCAGTTCCCAGCGCAGTCCGTGGGATGATCCGGCACTCCGCTGTGCGGCCAGCAGCACCGCGCCGGAAAGTCAATAAGTCGTCAATAATATAACGACGGCGTCGAGTCTCATCGCCACGCGGAGGACGAGAACCAGCACCACAGCGGTTTCGCCGGTTCGCTGCTTCGTTCACTACCTGCGCCTTGGAACCTCTCGCTCACCCTCATCGTGTGGCAATCTTGTCTCCCGTGCAGCTGAAGGCGCCGGGGCCGCAGGGGTGGCAGTAGCAACCCGCCAGGGCGGAAGCAGCGAACCGATCTTCCCTCCACAACAGCGGCTTGTCCCGTGCCGCCATCAGCTCACCCGCCGACAGAGCAGCGCAGCTCGGTGGGAGGCGCCGCGCTCCCTCCAACCCCCTCCTCAACCACCACCACCCCAGGCATGGGCGCGCCGCGGCACCTCCCGGTAGGGCAGGTATCACCCGAGCAGTGAACAGCGATCGCAGCTGCCCAACACGCAGGTACGGCGGCGATAAGAACCCGTAGTGTGAGGAGCATCGAAGTGGGCTTGCACGCAACTTGTAAGAGCAATAGTTATGCTTCCGCTGTAATTCCGTCTATATTCTCATGGGTAGGACAGGTTGTCATTCGCAGTGTTCTTATATGTAGTCAACTGCCGCACCAAGTTAGCGCTGCTGCAGGCATGGCATTGTGTGCGGGTTGGTTACATGGGCAGTGGCGTCCGGGAAGCGCCGTTAGCGAGGGTACAGCGGACTAACCGCTACCCAGCTGGTACGCCGATTTACTCGACAAAGCTCAGTGCATGCATTTGGGCGGGGCCGCGGGCTGGCGCGCATCGCATCGTGACCCACATCCTATCCCTCCCCCCCCCCCCCCCCCCGCCCCTTCCCAAACCGCAATTCCACTTCCAATGGGTGTAAGCTTGAGCGGCCCCGGTGTCATCGGTTTTCACCGCCCATATTCATCGGCATCAAAGCTCGATGACAGCATGGCCCCCACCGGCAGCACGGGATTCGCAGCGGGAGCGTGCCGCTACCATCAGGCTGCCACGACTGCCGCCGGCCATGAGCGCTGACGCGCCGCAGTGGCGTGCTGGGCCACAGGGCCGCGAGCCGCCTGCCAGATGGCGCTCGCAAAGCGGGAGCGCGGCTTGCTGCCTCTGTGGCAGCGACTGTTCATCATCGCCGTTATGGCGGCCGCGGTGGCCAAGTGGTGAGCCCTCCCCCCCCCATCCCCCCCCAACTTTCGCCCCCGCCCCCTTTCCCCTGCCCGCACCTCATGCCACCCTCCACCGGAGGAAGCTTCTCTGTGCCCAGGCGCACGCCCGTCATGTACAGGTACCCGGGACCACTTTCCACAATGTTCACTCCCTGGCGATGTTTGGTGAGGATTTGACCTATCGGTGTGCACAGATTTACGTCAGAAGTACCCTAGCCACTCTGTATTCGGCCCGCTATGTAATAGTGCTTTCACCCCCCCCCCCCCCCCCCCCCCCCCTTTCCCCCGGCGCAAAGACAGACTTCATCTGTCTTGAAACATCTAAGCATATACCAGGAATGTCACGCAGTCTCCGACCAGAAATAATCCGACTCGAAACAGTTACCGCAGAACAGTGCATTACTTTGTGACTCGCGACCGTCGGTGGGTGTTGCAGGAGGGCTCATCCGGCACAGGACGCGCCGCCGCACGTCCTCTTTGCCCCTCTGCGAGCCATCGCCTCACCGGCTGCCCCCCTCCCCGGCCCAGGCACGTCTACTTCATGCGACGGCAGATAGAGGGCGCAGCGGGGGCGGCGGCGCCGCAGAGGCGCGCGGCGGGACAAGCTGCGCAAGCGGAGGTGCTGCCGGCGGGCGGCGTCGGGGCGGAGAGGGGCGCTCTCCTGCCGGAGGTGCGTGGGCCGCCTTATGAAGTAGGCGGTGATCAGCGTGGCGCGGTACTGCGTTTGGAACTGCCCCGGCTTGACTCTACTGCGCCGACTCGTGTTACATCCCGCATTCGAAAGCACAGGCAGTTACGCCCCATACGCGGGTGCGCGCACTCACGCAAGGGGCCGACTTGCGCGAAATCAAGGCAAGTTTAGTCTGTTCATATCAGAATCGGCGTGTTTCCGAAAGGCGATGCATATGCATTATTATTTGGTAGATCAATACGATTAGGTTTTCAACGCTGAACCTTTTAACTTAAATCGGCGTTTTTATAGTATGTTGAGCTCTGAAGCTTCATTGGGTGAAGCTTGGCCAATGTGGAGATGGCTACGTGACCCCCTACGTTTCCACGGAGTCTGAGGATCGCTTGAAAGTACCTTCAGAATATGAACAAGACAACTTGATGGAGTTGGGTAACGTGACATAAGCGTACATGAGCTTACTTGCGCACAACCTCCATGGTGCCCCCCCCCCCCCCCCCCCCCCTTGTCACGGAGGATGTTGTCGTTGAGCGCACCCGTGTGCTGCTCGGCGCATAGGAGGCGGCGGAGGCGCAGCCTCTGTTCTTCTTCCCCGCCACCTACGAGGCGCCCTGGCGGCCGCAGGCGACCAAGCTGGGGGCCATCAACTTCCTGCTGCATGGAGTCAGCCCCCCCCCCCCCCCCCCCCCCACACCTCCCCCCCCTCCTACTCTGGCATGGGCTACTGATGGCCATGCTGGACGTGTAGGCTTGAGTTCGCTATATTACATGGCTATTTCCGATGGCACACCTATAAGAACTTTTATTCTCATAAGCCTCAACTTGAGCGTGCAAGCAGGTTGTAAGGTTATTCACTCAAGCTCCGCTGCATATAGTTTAGTCTACCTTTGACCCCTGGCAGGCAGCCCAGGTTCCTATTCGCGGTGTTGCCGTGACTGCGCCGGCGCCCGCAGATCCTTGTTCTGCAATCCAGTAGATAATACGGCAACACTCAATCAGCACCATATTTTCAACTTTAGCTTATTGAATGTCTCACCCGTGTTTGAAATATTTGCTTTCATAGAACTGTGTTGAAATCATGTCGCAGCAAACGGAGGATAGAACAAATGTCACAGTAAAGAGCCAGAAGAAAATTGGCCATTAAGAAAACCCGGATTCTTCTTGTTTTAGATCCTGATCTTTACCGAGAAGTCAACCTTGCCCCGGCCTTCAAATCACATGCCGTTCCTTGACACGTTTTATGTGTTCCACTGCTGGCATTCAATCAAAATCCTGAATTCACCAATTGGGCAATTTTGCAATAAGATGATTGTCATTTTTATTCAGTTCCCTCCTGGATATGCATCCCGATGCACCACGGAAGTGCCAACCCCGTGGCGCAAAACCTCTCACCACGTTTATGACCCAAATTGAGTGTCAGAGTACTTTGATGACTGCACCGGCCCGCCCGCCTGTGCCCCCTCCCCCCCCCCCCCCCCCCCCCCTTCCTGAGCGCAACTTGTTTCCCGCGCCGACCCGATGCAATGGCGCATCTCTGCCGCTGCTGCTGCACGGCCCCGGTCCGACGTCGCGGCGCATCGATCACTGACGCGCACCGCTGCCGTGTCGCTGTGCAGGAGCAGTTCACGCTGGACGGGAACCCCGGGAACGGCTCCACTACCACGTGAGCCCACGCCCAGGCGTCCTGATGCGGCTCACCGCCCATCCTGACATGTGATGCTTTGACTTCCTGAGCCCTTCTCCCCCCCCCCTTCCCCTCCCTATGCTCCCCTGTGGTGGTGGTTGCCATGCCGCTGCAGGGCGGTGCTGACGTACCCGCTGTGGGCCAACGCGAGCGACGCGGACGGCGCCAACCGCCACGGGCTGGCGGCCAGCATTGCGGAGGAGCTGGGCATCGGGGTGTACAAGTTCCCGGCGCGCATGGTGCGGCGGCTGCCGCGCCGGCCGCCGCGGCTGCGCTACGCCTCGTGCGCGGTGGTGGGCAACAGCGGGGAGCTGCTGCAGGGCGCGCTGGGCGCGGAGATCGACGCGCACAACATGGTCATCCGCATGAACGCTGCGCCGACCAAGGCGCGCACGTTTGCCCCGCCGCCCGGTCGCCCGGCTGGCCCCCATGCCGCGCTTGACCCGGGTGTGGGACATGCTGTCACCCCCAGTCACCAGGCGAAAACACTAACCAAAATAAATGAAACGAACGTCATCACAATTCCTGCGATTGTATATACGATTGTATGCTGGCGCGTGTATATGAGAAGCCTCAAGGTGGGCTTGCATGCAACCTGTAGGAACGCTCGCTATAGTTTTGTTTAGTTTTGTTTTCGTCTCCATTAGGTCTCTGGCAGGATGAGCAGGCTCCAATTCGCCGGCACCTGTGTATATGACCACATATACCACCGGTACGAATACTGCGGGTGCTGGCGTGGTCATAAGAACACTGCAGGTAGGAACCTGCCCTGCCCTGCCAAAGGTGAAATGTCGGCGAAACCATAGGGGAGCTATCGCGAATGTTCTTACAGGTTGCATGCAAGCCCACTTTGAGGCAAAAAAATAGGGTTCTGATTTAGGTGAGTCAGCACCCGTAGTAGATGGGTTTCCTTGGTACGCGCCCTTGCTTCGGGAGGACTTTGATGTATCGGCTACCCGCATCGTTGTATGATTATATTATGTGCTCCTCCGGGCGATCTTGTGGATTGGCGCCAGGAGGCGGCCGCTGACGCAGAGGCTGCGCCGCGCCGCAGGGCTTTGAACAGCACGTGGGCAACAAGACCACCTTTGGCTTTGTCAACCACGCGCACTTCAAGAGGCTGGCCACCATGGCGGCCCACCGTGTGCCGGCGCAGATGGAGGGGAAGGGCAGTCTGGTGCTGTTCGAGTCCACCATCTACCAGGCAAGCGCCCTCCCCCCCCCCCCCCTTCCCCAAACTCCATACTGCACCCGCCAGCTCTATGCGGCACCCACAGCTCCGTACCCCGTGTGTGTGAAGATAACGCTTTCGCAGTTGCTTGTCTCATCTCATCGTGAGTCGTGCGTTGGACAGTGATGTGGCACACTTGGCATCGGCTGGTTATGCCCGCTCATTCATTGTCAAATAAATGCAAACGGACCACGGGTGCCGACGCGGTCATGAGAACGCTGCGATTACAAACCTATCCCGCCCTGCCAGATTTCAAAGGTAGGCGAAACTATAGCGGCACAGCAGCAATTGTTTTCACAGGGCGCATGCAAGCCCAATGTGAGGCTGACATCGAGGGCTCGCATACGTCTGTCGGCACCCGGATTGCTGTTGCTGTTGTCGCATGCCCCGTGTCATTGCGCCGTCACGGCCTGCAATGACACGCAGCCAGGGCACACCTCTTATGGATGAATGATGAATACAGCCGCGGATGGCGTCCGCCTGACCTGTCACGGCGCGCTCGCAGGCCTACTTCCACATCTATGAGGAGCTGACGGCGCGTTTCCCGCCTAAGGAGCTCGCGATGGTCATCGTGTCGCCCGACTTTACCTCCGTCTCGTACGAGCTGTGGCGCCGCATGTGCGACATTGTCATCCAGGAGGTGCGCCACGCTGCGCCTCTCATCCAACGTTCCGAATGATGCGGCTGGAACTCCAATGCGAGCTGTGCCGCTAGGGGTGCCGGCGCGGTTATGAGAACGCTGCGAAATAAGGGAAGCTGCCTGCCCGGCCAGATGCCAAATCTGCACGAAGCTACAACGGAACTATAGGGGATGTTCTGCTAGGTTGCATGCAAGCCCAACTTGAGGCTTATGATATTCAGCGTTCTTATTATGTGCGTCGGCACCCGGAGTTGTTTATATTTATATGAATGCGCGGGTGTTCTACATCCATTCGGAAACTAACCGTTCATAATCGGTTGCATTTCCCCCATATGAACGAACTCCTGCAAAGAAGTGAGCCAGGTTTGGAGCCATAGCAGTCGCTCCCCAGCACGATGATGGTGAAGTGTTGAAAATGAGTCAGTAGTAACATCCAACCGCACAATACTGGTGGAACCGTTACTACCGCTGTCACCGCGCCTATGTAAGAAGAATCCTTTCTAATATCAGCCTGAAATGGGGGCTTGCATGCCACCTATGAGAACATTCGCTAAAAGAACATTCCACTATAGTTTTGTCTACATTTGTCCTCTGGCAGGGCAGGGCAGGTTCCTATTCGCAGCGTTCATACGACCGCGTCGGCACCCGTGTCACCGAAAACATGAATTCTCATATTGAATCGGCCATTTGCGTTTCAATATTGGTAATCGATACATGAGGGGTGTTACTCCATGCTATCTCCGGTAGAACATCTGCTCTCCTCCTCATGCCAGAGCGCCAGCACCTGACTGCGGGAGCAACCTGCCTGACGCGCCGCAGACCAAGACGGAGTATGCGCACAAGAAGCCCTCCAGCGGCTGGTTCGCCACCGTCTTCTCCGCGCAGGTGTGCGACCAGGTGGACCTCTATGGCTTTGAGGTGCGCCACTGCCCCCCCCCCCCCTCCCCCCCCTCCCTTCTCCTCTTCCCAAACAAACACAGCCACGCGGAGGTCACCCACCGGTGCGGACGGGGGGGGAGGGGGGGGGGGGGGGTGGGAGATTCAACAACGATGTTGCACCGCGAACCCCAAGCGTGGTTACGGTATCAAAACCCACCTCGACCGCCGCACGGACTCTCTGACACTGTTCAATATTCTACTGGCGACCCCCAATTAAATGTCACCCTAGCAATATGCCCCAGCCTAACCTCCCCTCCTGCCTTGCGGCCTCCGTCCACGCCAGGCGTACCACTTTACGCGGGGTTCCAAGAAGCGCGCAACAAAGTGCGCGCCCCACCCACCCACCCTCTTCCCTGGCACGGGCGCTGCCCTTGTGGCTCTGTGCCCCCCTTCTCGGGTGCCCCCCTCTTCCTGCTCCACAACCGCTCTCATCATAGCGCCATCCGTACGCCAACACGGAGGCGCATGGGCTCGTGTCTGCACGGAATCCCAACCTTTGTGAGACCACAGCTGTTGCTGAGCTGAGACATTACGCGCCGCAGGTATCACTACTTCGACGAGGCGTCAGGCTTCACCAACGTGCATTCGTTTGAGCTTAGCATCAAGGTGCGCACAGCAGCGCTCTCTCACCCGGCCAGCAGACGGGGCGCCAGGTCACCGGGGACGCTGACGCCGCATCCCGCGGCAATGCCGGCGTGCAGGTGTTCCAGCGGCTGGCGCAGATGGGCTTCCGTATACGGCTGGCGCATCCGGAGACGGGCGTCGCGGGGCTGAAGTAGCGGCCGCTTCCGCAGGTGGCACATGCCACCATCGTTCTGTTCGGTATGCAGCCGTTGATCCGACACATCCCCTATTTACGTGCGCATGCCGCTTTGCATGCAGAAGCCCTGTAAGAATTAGGCATTTTGTGGATGCAGAGAATGACGATGACATTAAACATGAGTGAAGGAACTTTAGTTTATAATTAGATAAGGGCTTAGCAGCTTACACGATTCGGAGGTGGTGATGCCCTTAAACCACTTACCTCTTCATGTTTCCCTCTCCCTCTCTGCCAGACGTGAGGGACGCCACATGGGGCCCTGCAGGACCGACAAGCAACAAACCGGTGTCAGCGGAGAAATGGGCTCTCCCGGGCTGCCATAAGGCTCAGCATATGATTGGGTGAGGATATGTGGGATCCCCACAGCGCCTTCCCCGGTCGCCCTTGGTGTTGCAGCGGGCGCCCCTGGTCGGCATCACACCGCGAAAAAGCCGCCACGTGCGCCACCGCCCATATGGTTCTCCACGCGCCCTCGCTCATCTCGCCGACACCGCCGAATATCAAACCGGTATCGGTCTGCATGTCAAGAATGGTGTCCTGGGGCCCAGCGCCTCCTGGGGATGTGCGATGCCAAAGCTGATCGCGCACTGCCAAGCAGGCCCGCGAGGCCCTCAGCAAGGAGACCTCATAGTATTATTTTGTCATATTGTGTGCTGTTTCGGTGCAGTTATTAATACACGGCCGCAAGATGGCGCGCGCCCCCAAAAGGCATAAGCATAACAATCGTGTCGGCACTAGCAACTTGCACTGGTTCCTTGGCAATCGTAATGAGCGCCCCCCCCCCCCCCCCTGGCTCTCGTTTGACAATGCCTTGCCTTGCCATTTTATACGTGTGTGTGTGTGTGTGTGTGTGTGTGTGTGTGTGTGTGTGTGTGTGTGTGTGTGTGTGTGTGTGTGCCGCAAACCGCCCGCATGAAGCGGGGGTCGATTCAGATGATGGAGTAGCCAGTAAATTAAAGTTCGCCCCGGGGCATCGCCCGAAGCCGCCCTAGCTTTTGCGCCAACTGCAGTTTTACATCTGGCATAGTCACTATACCATTGCCTCATTAGAACCCCTAAGAGCTAACTCAGTAATAAGCGAAACCGGGGGGCACGCCCGGTCTTGGTCGAACTGGAAACCTCCCGAGCAAGAGACCAACGCTCCACCGAACGAACCGACAACGAGACATGTTCTCCGGTGATAGGGAGGGGGGCCAAGGCAATGGACCCCTGTCGACCATAGCCGCCATGCATGTGGATGCATCTCATCATGGACAACGTTGCCGCTTGCGCCGCCCTGTTCCCCCGACAGCAAGGTCGGTTGCAGCTCCGGCCATAGCCCCCAAATAGCGGCCCTCCTACATGCTCCCCGCTCTCGTTCTGTGCCCACAAGCCCAGTCCAAACCAGGGTAGTCGTGAGGCTCCATTTCGCGAGCGGTTGGCGTACACCCTGCATAAATCTGAACCTCGTCGTCACCCCAATTAAATGCGTTCTGTCCAATGAAAACACCGGCGTAGCAAGTACCGGTAGTGAAGTTCCGTCCTGCGCCTCCGCTGGATTTGTTCTGCTGGCTTCCGGACGTATGGTGCCTCCCAGGTGCCTCCGAGTAATTCCTTGTTTCACATTCAATCCGTCTTTATGAAAAAAGTAAGACCACCCATAATCTAGGCGGTTTTATAGGGGTCTTTAGGTTTACAACATAAGTCCTTCTTTCACATATGCGCACTATAGCAGTTGGGCGAGGGCGCCTGCGCAGCAAGACATCAGCGAGCATGCATTCCATGTTCTTTACACCAAGTTGCTGGAGGACTTCGCTGAATCTGCCAGCTGCATGAATGAGCACCTCGCCCCCAACGCCGATTTTTGGGCCCATTGCGACCCAGCACCTTCCCTTCCCCGCTTTCCCCCACCTGCAACCACCAGTCGTCGAGCACTTCGTGCTCTCTGCTCGCCCACACCGACACAAGCAGCACACCCCCCAACTAACAAGTCCCCACCTAACGACGGCCGCGATGGCGCCCGCTTCGGGATGGGGACCCCCGCACGATACCTAGAGCGGGCAGGACGCTCCGGCTGCCTTAGTCCAACTAGGTCTCCTCCACGGGACACCTCCACCTTAGTCGGAATGGACGGGAACATGGCACCGCCCTAACCTGACGCCTACCTGGGCAGCGGGTCGATGCTGCGACTAGCGGACCAACAACCAACGGACTGCCGGGGGCTCTATGCCAAACTGGGCGCGGAAGACGGAGACGCCGCGAAGCCGGTGATAGTAGACATCCGGGGCAGCCCAAGGTTGCAACGGATGGAGGCGGGGATGGAAATAGGAGAGGGAGGCCAGTAGCCGGAGCTGTAATACACATTTGTATCCCTAATATGGTTAGAGATCGCAGGCCCTAAGAAGAACAACTCGATCCAGGCAGCGGAGAGCAGCGGGTTAGCACGTTGTAATTCAAGTTCACTTCCAATTTTGCACTGCGCCGATAGTCGGTAGCCGCCGCCCACCTGGCGTTGCGGTAACACGCCGACGTCTCCGCCGCCGCCGTGGCCTCACGCTGCGTCTTGGCGCGCTCGCGGTCTTCCTTCTCCTCGCGCCGCCTCGCCAATTGTCCCGGCCGGTAGAAAGCAAAAGACCTTTCAGCCTCAGCCTCTCCACCAACGGCTTTCTCCTCCGCGGCAGATTTGATGCCGTTTTTGTCATGATCAGCGACCTCCTCCACTGTCACCAGCGCCTCCTAGAAGGCGCTCACATCGTGTGGGGTCCCGGCTGACTGGGCGCGGCTGTCGGTCGGCTCGGTGCTCTGCGCACCGCCGCCCCATGATGTCGCCAGGACGTCCTCCATCATTCCCCCACCGCTGCGCTCAAGCTGGTACGTCTTCATTAGGCTGATGGTGACCCGCTTGCCCACCAAAGCACGCATGACAGCATGCTTCTCCCAGCCGGCTTCCACCGGCTCGTGCTTGACCAGCCGCTTCGCGATCTCCATTAGCAGCACGAGCGGTTGTTCACCGCCGTTGGCCAGGGACACTGGCACCGTGGTGCTCTGCGCCGTGCCGGTGAGCTTCGCCGCCAGCTCCGCGCGGCTGTGCATCTGTTAGTTGCCCCATCTCCATCGATATTGTATTGAAGCCTTGAGGCAGTCTCCACTGCCTCGCCTCACGCACTCTGTCCTCTGTGCAAACTGTGTTGACGCCGCGGCGCTGAGTCTCCGTTCTCTTGCGTTGTGCGCGCAGACTGGCCGCCGTCAGCCCGAACACTTCTTTGTCCTCGTCGCCGATGTCATGAGCGTAGCCGTTGCGCTGCGGAGTCTTATTGGGCTCCTCGTCGTCAGTCGCATGAATCCTCGCCACGAACTTGCGTAGCTTCCCGCACTCGGTTGTTTGCCCTGCGTCCTTGCCGCACATCATGCACGACTTGCGATCCGGCTTCTTGGTTCCTTCGCGCACTCTGATGTGCTCACGGGAGTTGGTTGCTGTCATGGCCGCCTCTAGGCGGAGATCAAAGTTGGTCTTCTAGTAGCGCTTGGCAAGATGACCCTTCTTGCCGCACTCGGAGCACAACTTGTTCCACTGAGGGCAGTCGGTTTTGAAGTGATATTTTGACCCACAGCCGTCGCAGCCGACCTCGTTGACGTTGCCGCCGCCCTCACCGCCACCTCCACCGCAGGCGTGGCGCTCCTTTCCACGCTCCTGCCTCCGCGATCATCTCCGCCGTCTCCGCGCCGATTAAAGTGGCTGCCCTCGCCACGGCCGCCTCCACGATAACGGCCGTCGCCTCCGAGGCCACTGCGCTTCTCGCGGTCGAAGCCTCCGCCTCGTCCGCCGCCCCCGATCAGTACACGAGAATGGGCACGCGTGTGCGTGTTTCCGCTCTCATGCTTGTCAAGCCACTCGGCCATCTCCCAAGTATTGTCCACCTTGGTGTCCATCGCATAGTCGTCCAGTTGCTGCTCGGCGTAGGTTATGCGGCTCTTGAACCGGGTCTTGCACCACGCCCACGCGATGAGCTCGACGTTGACGCGAGATATCTCCACGATGCGCGCCGTCTCTTCCGTGATCAGGTTCTTGGCCTTTGTGTGTGCGTCTGCAACAGGTTGCGGAAGTCGCGCACCGAATCTTCCATCTTGATGCCTCGGCTGACGAGCGTCGAGTCCAATGACTCCTTACTTCTTCTGAGTGCGACTCCGTATCACATGCATGGCCCTTGTGAATCACCTAGATCTCGACGACTACGAAGGCGTGCTGCCGCTCACTCTCCATCGCGCAGTCCGTGGAGTTCTTTCACGTCTCAAATGTGTGCTCCGTGGTGTCCTTCTTGTGGTCCGCCCAAAGTTTCCCGCCGGAGCCCTTGTCCTTCCGCGGCTCCCTCTCGTCACTCATGACGTCGTCTGCCCAGTCCGAAGCATGTACAAGGTGTGTCGCCGGGGATTTCGCGTCGGCGGAGGGGAAAATGCTAGCTACTTGTCCTCGTCGTCTTCACTGTCCTCCGAGTCGTTGCTGCTGTCAAAACGCGACTCCGTGTAGTCGTGGCTCTCGCTCTCCTGATGCACCATTAAGTCGTCATTGCCGATGCCCTCCACCAACTCCTCCATAACCGCCTCAATCCGTTGGTCTTTTTCCACCTCGTCTAGGGCTGCCCACAGGTCGCCCTGGGCAAAGCCGCCCCCCGCGCCGTCAAGCGCGCTTTCTGGCTGTTGCCCTTGCCGGGGCCCTCGAGCGAGCTCAAACACCTGTGGTGGGGTCGTTGCGCCGCCTCGCGCCGCGGGCAACATTGATGTTGACGCTCGCCCTCCGGTGTGTCGCCCGGTTGACCCGTCAACGACTTGGCGCTGTGAACACGGCAACGCGGGTCCGGTCGCATGGTCACTCTCAGACCATATTTCTACCGCGTTGCCCCCTCCCATCGCCTCGAGGCACCTCAACACCGGTTGTCTCGTGGTGATTTGGCGCGGCACGTCGTGCACCTCTCGCTCGTCGTCGTACACAAAGTGCCATCGGATGTGTGGCCCGCGGGTAATTTTCATCCACATGGCCCTCGCCCGTCTCTTGCCGATATACGTACGGCTCCCACCGCCGGAGTAACAAGTGCCGAGCGACGTACCTTGGATCACACCACCACACATAGGTCGGCTTCGCTCAGAGCCTCGCACCCTCCAGCCGTCGCCCTCGCAGGGGCCCTCGGGCGGCAGTGCAGCTCTCAGTCCAACACACTCAGGTGCCGACGTCCGACTGTACAACGCCGGCGCCCCGCACACCCGGGCTCAAGCCCTACATGATGTCGTCGTTGAGCTACCGTTGAACTGGAGCGGGCCAATCGGTACCCGTTGAATAGGAGCATGTGAATCAGTCGCCGGAGCAAGCCAATCGCCGCCCACCGGAACACACACTATGAATAAGCTGAGTGGACTAGCTATGGACTAACGGGATTCCCTATATGGACTAGCGGGACCAAAATTTACATGTCTCGCGTGATGACTATATGCGAGGAGCACTCGCGCTAAGTTCCGCGAGTAAAGTACTGCGCGCCTTTTTGCAAAGAATAATTGCGCCGGGTGATGAGCCTCAGTCTCGCCCCTATGTAGCGACTACATGTCGCGTCGCACGGAGAACGCGGCGGGGGCCGCAGGCGGCGGCGTGGCGAGGTAGTGGGCATGTTCGCACCATGTGAGGATTTGTTTTTCCTTACTTGTTGCTTGTGCGCGTGGGGCACTGCGCGCCTGCGCGGAAGTATCTACACACATTCCCGCCATCATTCCCGCCATCGGGGGATGGCATTCGTTGCGAGGACATGCCCCCTTTTCATGTTGTCCTCGCAGAGGAATTGGCGCTCTTGACTTTTGGCACGCCCAAACTTCGGACGAGTGGTAATGGATTTGCGGGAGAAGCTCGTTGTGCTTGGGCGAGATGGCGTGTGGGTTCCTGGACCTAAAGCGTGGACCCAAACGTGCCCTTCAAGCTCATAGTTTTTACCGGGATTTGGGTGTTGGATGTGCATGGCACAAGGAAGCCGTGGATGCGTGATGGCCCCAACAATAACACTATTAGCTGCGGGTCGTGCCGTTTGAGGAACTGATGGCTCGCCCTTGTTGGTGTGCACCAAGAGACAGGCAAGCAGCTCTGGAATCAGGAGACCACCCCTGCGGGCTATGTTTGCCATGTCTCTCAGTATGTGGCCGGCGCGTCCAAGGAGCTGGCCAAGCACCGTGGAATGAAGAGCATGCACGTCACTCACGAGACAATGCTTAAACAGTCATCGTTGGTTGAGCATTGGCGTGATGCTATAGACGAGCAGCGTTGCAACAACGTTACGATCTCGGCGGCTAACAAGGAACAACTGTCGAGGGCCATATGAGGCTCGCCGGCTCGAGAACTTGTGTTGTATAAGTGCACCTGGACTACGTGAGCTTGGTCAACCTTTGCCCTTTGCCTCTTTGCCACGAGTTCTTGTATGGACTTGCGAAGGACTACTAAGTGGTGTACGTTGACGCGATGGGGCACGTTCGGTTCGGAGCATTAAAGCGGGATCACGTGAGGAAGGAGTTCGTGGCGTTGCCGTCCGATTTTGACAGGGGATTGAAGCCGACTTTCGCGGTGTCGTCTAGGAAGTCCAAAGGTGCTCCCCTGTTTCATACCCCCTCTACCGCAATTGCGACCGGACGTAGGGATGTTTTGACATGTTCCGAAATCGCAACATCGCATGGAGCCTTCATCGCACGCACGGGCACTGTCACTGTTCGGTATGGCTAGTCCATGTAGGACTATTGGCACCACAATGAGATATTCTCCCTCCGAACTGGGGGCGGGAGGGGGGGGGGCATTGTTTGAGGAGAACGCTAGCCTCCCGGATTGTCTCGTAATCATACCATAATGGCCCGTAATCGCGATTTTCCCAGGGAATGGGCGTGTTATCGCCACTTTCTGTTAGGCTCAGTAGTCGCAAATGACGTGCTTGGCTCGCCCGCGTTCCGTACTATGCTATCATTAGCATGTTGTGCCATCTCCATAGTACAATAACATTGGACACACATCCCGCTTCGCGCTTGTACCCGTAATCGCTCCGGGTTCCGCCACAATGTACTTTAACGCCTCACAAGCTCCGTGACGACGCAACGCACAACGGTACAGTAGGTCTCAATCCGGCTAAATTGCAGTCGCGCGGACACTTTACCATGCATATCGCAGCAACGTAGATGAGCGCCAATGACTAGCCCATGTCAACACTCGCCGCTGCGAGCCGCCGACGCCGATTAGTGGTGCGTCCATGGGGCGTCGCAACTCCAAGCGCGGTATATTCCTGAGGGCAAGCATGGTTGGACCGCTGCCGAGGGGATTTGGGAACCGGTGACCAAGAGAATCCGCTGCCGCGCGTGCGGCGCATGCTTCACGAAGACTCTATTCTACAGCCGCCTCCGCCCACCGCCGCGCATGTAGTCACAGCCGGTGGTGATTGTGATGGCACCCCCGCGGTAGTTGCTACACTGTACGGCCGTCACCCCTATGCTCCGTCCGGCCCGGGTCTGACCGAAACGCGGGGCGAGCCGGGTGCACCGATACCGTCGCCGCCGCCACCGCCCCCGCGGCCTTCTCCGCCGCTCTCGTCTCCCCGAAACGAATCAGCGAGCCCCGCACCCAGCGGAATGGAGGGGCGTTCGGTGTCGTCTGATGGTGGCATGGCAGCAAGCATGGCCTCGCATGAGACGAATGCCGAACTTCACGTGGGCGCTGTCATAACTAAGACGTTCGGGACGCGGGGGAGCTTTCTCGGCAACGTCTCCCCCCCCCCCCCCCCCCCCACCCCCCCCCCCCCCCCCCCCCGCCCCGTTGCCCTCCATGACGTCCCGTTACACCTGCCATAGGGCCCCCGCCGCCTTGTGATAGCCACCCATGTGTATCATCCAACATCCATGTCGTCAGTTGGAGATGGGATAACGAGGACGCATACCCGACGGATAGGGAGCTGGTGATGAAGGTGATTTACGATGACGGCGACTCGGAAGAGCTAATTGAGTCGGAGATACAACCGTTATACCTAACGACTTCACTCGCAAGTTGTCTCAAAGCGCCATTGACGCCCTACCGGCGGTGCGCCCCTTGCGCACCCACGGCCAGTGCTTCCACGGGTTGTTTGCCCTCGTTGTTGCCCAATGGTTTAGGTATTGGTGAGAGTATCGCATTGGCAACGTGCAAACGATGATTTGCTGTGCTTCCTTGTTACACCCTCGCGTTCGTTTATATGCTTGCGCACATGTGCACTTGACAGGAGCTACACGAACTTCTTGACGCCGACGGCGAGGCCGAGGGCATTGTTGCGGGGGTTGTGGAAGGCAACCCCTCTGACGATAGCGGCAGCGACATCGACAGCGAAGGAGACGCTGGCGCGAGGTATGACTTCAATACCGGGACAAGCAGCGCTCGAGGGAAGTACGACGACGGGAAGAGGTGAGCATCTATCGTGTCGAGTACCCCTCCCCCCTTGTATGGCGCCTACTAGTCCGTTGCTATATGCTCCTCGATCCTCTTCGCAATAGACGCCGTCAATTGTACACCGATGCCGACGCCACCCTGATGGGGGCCGCGCTCAATCTTTGCGAGTGGAAGTTGAAACACAACATGAAGACGGCGGCGTTCGAGGGGCTGTCGAAGCTGTTGAAGAAACTGATGCTATCGAATAAGGACGGGTCACAGCTTACCGAGACGTGGTACAATGTGGAGCAGTGCCCGAACGTCCCGGACATCAAGAAGTATATCGTTCAGTGCTGCCCGTGCGACGAGCATCGGTACGGCCACTCCCCGGATGATGACTTGAGCTACGACGACCGCTGCCCTCGCTGAAATCTGACGCGTTGGACACCCGCGTCACTGCGGCACCCGCGCCCTGCCACACCTCGTCAACCGGGCAAGTATTACTACGACATCAACGTCTGTGAGGTAATGCGCCCCCCCCCCCCCTTCCGTTTGCCCCCACTCATTGGCAGCATTGTCAGCGCTAAGCTTAATTGAGTTATTGTTGTTGTTGCACGAAACACGCGGCATGTCGTGAAGCAATTATTTTGAGATGAGGAATGGGCTCTGCGTAGAGTAGGCACATGCAGATACAAATCTATCGATGGGCTTGGAACTCTGAAGCCTGCAAGGCCATGGGTGCTGCCACCAACAGACAGTTTTCTTACAACAGTTTTCAGACAACGGGGTGTATGATTTATGTGGAGGTGAGGTGGAGCTGCACTACAACAAAGCATATTCTTGCCGGCAGCGCTTTTTGGCTACGTGGCACGCGCTACTTGCTTATTATTAGCACGTGACCGCTCGCGCTCCTCCCTCATTGTCGTCCCGCTGTCAGCCCCATTCCTGCCCGCGACTCACAAGACGAGGCACCTTAAGGCCGCCATATGCCTACGTTTGCGCGCTGCTACCGCGGTACGCGCGTGATGGTGCCGGCCGGTGTATCCGATCGGCATCGATGGGGCGGGATGGGTTGGCGAGACGGGTGGTCACGTGGGCTCTGAGTTTTGATCAAATGATGACGTTATATTTGACTGTATCAACCGGATACTAATCAATATTCGTACTTGTTCTTTCGGTATGTTGCATCTCATGATTGTGACCCCGCTGCATATGGCTTTCCCCCCGGGAGGAATTCATTTAGCGAGTACCCGTGGAACCGGTGTGAAGGCGTTGATCATCATCCCATTGGCGCTTTGCACCAAAGCACATTGACATGTGTGTGGAGGAGACACTCAATGCAATTGCCAAAAGCAGAGCGCGGAGGGCGCACTGAATGTTCATGATGTGTATGAGGTGACTGACAACGATGGCAAAAGGTCCAGAGCGCGCTGTGAATGACGCAAGCGTCAATAAGTTCAGTCTCGCGATCCGCAACGTGATAGTGTCAGATCCGCCCATAGGAGGCGGCACACCAACACGTAGAGGTAAGGATGAACTTTGTCCTACGAAGCGCGCCTACGCCTACAAAGTTGTGTGCTTGGGCCCCCGTTATTGCTCATGTCCAGAAAGCGTATGAGTCTACCCCTTCGCCATAGTACACCTCGGCCTCATGCGGCGGCCATGCTAGCTCCTCTTCTGGAATGATGACTTGATAACAGTGCCATCATTCAGAACATGCATGTCCTAAGCACACATGGGCACACGCAGAAGGGGGGGGGGGGTGCTCACCTGCCAACGCTTGCCATGGACTCTAAAATCCATCTCTTTTTAAGCCTCGCTGTTGAGGCATCAAGGCACGCAACGGCGACAAGCACTACAACCTACTGTTTTTACTTATCATCCGGAATGTCCACTTCCACATGCATGATGCCGTGATCTCGCTGAAAATCTTTGTTCCCAATTGTCTCCAAGCGGATCGAGCGTTCCAAGCCCGCGGCGCCTGGTCACACAACATCACGAGTCAGCCGAGCAGGGCGGTTCCATGCCCAACAAGATTGGACAACGGAGAAGGGGGTGGGGGGGGATGTTCTTACATGTTCAGACATGGTCGGGTTGGGAGGGGGAGGGGCACCCATTCGCGCCTTCTTCTTATTGTCCTCCTTCCCTTCATGGCTTGGCCGCTTCCCTTATGGGTCCTCAGGTTGGCGAGGACGGCACCCTCCATTCGAGGAGGGCACCCTGCAAACCCCCGCACTGCATCAACGACACGTCCAGGCGGTCAAATTCTTACTGTGCATTTATTTCCCCCGGGGGGGGGGGGGGGGGGGCACCTCCATGTCCGCCTGCCCACGTCGCAGCTTGTCCGCCGGTAAGTCTCCCGGATGACCGCTGGTTGACGCGGCCACGGCTAGCCTCTAGAATCTCTTCATGGTTAGTAATCTCTGCTACCAAAGAGGTTCTCAAGGTTGGGTCGTGAGATGTTGAGGAGAGCTGCTGAATGATTACAACTGTGGTGCAGGGGAGACATCTCCGTGAGTTAGCTAGCAACAGATGAATGGAAAGCGTCACCCGTCATGCTACAATTTATTGTACCTTTTCATTGATAAAAGGTTAGTTACTAGGTCTTGTAAGGTTTTGGATATCCTCTCACAGTTTTGGCCCGAGCTCCCAAACCACTCAACCACCCCGAATTGAACCGGGTTCGGCACAATTATCCGGGTGACTGATTCTCCAAGTCAGGGTCGTCTTGGTGAAGTCCGTGAGCGTTCCCAAGAGTATTACGATTCCGTGTTCCGCGTTGCCGCTTGCCGCCCATTCGGCCTTCCGGCGGCTCATGTCCTCGCTTTCCCTCGGCTAGCCCTGCCCTTGAGCTTGTTGCTCCTTCTCGGTACAAGGCATGCTGGCCCGTTTTGAGGCGGCTGGCGTGGACTTCACTCCTTCGGCTTGGGCGGTCGCGTACGTTGATCACGTGGCACATTGCTTTGGGGGCGACTCCAATCACGCCGCACACGAGTGGGCGGCACATGGCCTTTCCGACGTTTGCCACGACGTTAAGTCCGTCCTAGGCGTGGGTGTCTAGATCCTCACGGACCCGTCGGTGCTTGTTTCTCTTTCGAAGGGAATCGACGGCCGGCTGGCCGATGTTGGGATCTTTGGGTATGGTGGTATTCGCGGGAACAAAGTTGCTATCGATACCACCATTGCCTCATTCTCGGGGTGTAAAGCTCGGATCCAACGACTGCTTTGCGGGCCGCAGAGCGCCACAAAATCCAGAAGTATGACGAGGGTGTCCGAAACGCCGCCGGGTTGCTTCGCTTTGTTCCTTTCGCCGTCTCCGAGTTCGGCCGCGCACGCTGAGGCTTTCTTGGTGGAGCTCGAGAAAGCTAGCCACACGCACACTGTCGGTAAGATCGGCCAGCTCTTGTGTGCGTTGCGCCGCCGTTTCTCCTTGCTCATCAACCTGGCGCATGCATACAACGTTCTCGGCGGGGTCGCGTGCGGCGCGTGCGGTAAGTGATGGTGCTCATGCGGCTGCGTCGCGCCGCTCCTCAGCATGTGTTGCTATGATCCGGGTCATCGGCTGCCAGCGCACTTGCCCTGATGGCCGGCCCCTAGGCGGTGGTCCCCATTGGTTTCTTGTTCCCTTTTGGCTTTTTCTGGCCGTTCCTTGGCTTTCAGTGTTTCACTGGACCCTTTCATTCCTTGACGACTTGGTGACTTCTTGGTTCCCGTGGCTCTTCCTTGGTGCTTGGCTCTTTGGCCACCTGCTTGACTCTTGGTTTCATGCATATATCTCTCTTTTTTGCTGGCAACCTTTCACAATTGCCTTTAGTTCTGCTTTTAATGCGTATATGTGAAAGCACTGATGTAAGAAGTTTTTAGGGTTTTAGGGTTTAGAAGAAGATCAAACAACCCTGCAATGGACCCCTCTACTGCTAAAATACACCCGGGCCGGTACCAGTGAAAAGGATTAACTCGACCACAGATACGTACCGGCGGTAAGGATCACTGTACTCCGAGCTGCTCGCAACCCCGCCATATGTCCATGTCCTCGTCATCGTCGTGTATCGTCGCCATCATCGCCGCCAGCATCGGCGGCTCGATCGCGTCAGCATTGTTATTTAATGCAGTATTGCATTGATTGTATTTAATTAAGGATTATAGCGACTACATTCGTGTGCTTGCGGGCCAGGCGATCCACCAGCAGGGCAGCAGGGGTACGACGTTCGTACAACTTCAGAATACTACCGTAAATACTTAGTTGTACGGACGGATATCATTTATCCACGTCTTCTCATGTTACTGCTTCCACCCCGCAGTCGCTGTAGAGGACCTTTCTGATTGCCCTTTTTTTGGTGATTTCCGATATCGCCTTCTGCTGCTAGCTCATCTAATTATTATTTAGTAGCGAGACTACCAGCAGGTACCTGGTATCCTCGCACGTTTTCTACTCGGCTTCCGAACTTGATGGGAAATTTCCCCGATTCATATGGTACGGATAGCCGGGTGGGGCTGACTGAGTACCCGCGCCGCCACCGCGCATAGGCGGTCGCTACTGGTGTGAATTACAAAAAGGGCAGTTCCCCAGAATTAGAAAATCAACACAGCAAGCCGCCTAAAAGCGGCCCGCATCCCGCATAAGGCGGGATGGATGATGAGTGATGCGCACACGGTCGCTACTGGTACTGATGTGAATTACAACAGACAGTACTAAAGATCAACTACTGGTACTGTACTCGTACGACAAGTCACCATCATGTCACCACAAAAAAATTATGTCACCACCATGTTACCGCGCGCCTCGCCCTCATCATCTGCTAATATTTTTTTTCCCTTGGGACAGGCGGACTGACACCAGTGAAACCCCCGCGTATGTATCTTGTTTGTAGTACCACTACGACGGGTATTAAAGGCACTGGGTAATTGCCTATTCGGGTGGTTTCCTGATCACCTTTTTGCAGCTGGCTCATGTAACTGTGTTTGTAAGTATAAAAGGCACCGACCACTGTACCTGTACCACCCGGGCGGGCGGTATTTTATTGTGTGATGCGTTTGCCCGTGCTCATTCCACACCCTCTTCTGGTGCTGCTTCCACCTCGCAACTGCTGCAGTGGACGTTTTCTATTGCCTATTCGGTTGGTTTCCTGATCGCCTTTTGCAGCTAGCTCATGCAAGTATGTACTGTATGTAATTGTATATAGCGTTTACTTTACTCGTCTACTTTGAGACGAAATACGATAGGCGTCAAAACAATGAACATAACAGGGTTTAACCGCTCAGCAACCTGAAATTGGTGCCCCGCGCGATACAACCGCCGTACAACGAGCCGTTCAGTATGGGTACTGGGTACGTAAAACAAAACAAAGCAGCAGCAAGCATACGGTATATACCAGGGTTGGGCTGCAATATCTACTGCACTGCAGACTGCAGAAACTGCAGCCTGCAGTTAAGCTACTGCACTGCAGCCTGCAGTACTTCCCGAAAAGGGGCTGCAGTGCAGTTACCCAAAGTGCCCCACAAATATGCCCTTCTCTGTCCCGCCCTTCCCTATAATCAACAGTTTCAGTGCTACTGCAGTCTGCACTGCATCCTGCACTGCAGCCTGCCTGCAGCCTGCAGTACTGCAGCATGTTGAATGCAGCCTGCAGTACTGCAGCCTGCACTACAGCCTGCCTGCAGCCTGCAGTACTGCAACCTGCCTGCAGCATGCAGTACTGCACGGCAGCCTGCAGTGCTGGAAAGTGGACTGCAACCCGACCCTGGTATATACATGCTATCAACGGTTGAGGGGTTTAAAACCCTAAATAGACCCCAAACCCAAAAAACCCTAAACCCCAAACCAAATTTCAAACCCTAAACCGCGACACGGAGGTCAGAAATAATTTGCAATTAAACTGCCCGGCCCGGGGCGGGCGGGCGGGTATGAAACATGATGTACTATGAATGTCCTTATAGTGCTTTTTACCGAAGTTTGATAGATGTTAAGCGTTATGTATTGTGAGAATGGGTTTCCGGGGGAATCATCACGGTGTTGAGCAGTAAAGCCGCAAGTACGTGTAAGCCCGTTTGATGCAGGTACTATGTTATATACGGAGCCGGCATCCCGGCTTGACGACGCCGCTGCGGCTTGCCGCCCTGCGCATGCTAGCGCAGCTGCTGGAGTCAAAGCCGTTGATGGTGCACGACTGCCTGGCGAGGTCGTGGTCTAAGCCGGGAGAGGGC
The DNA here is from genome assembly GCA_006384855.1 of Tetraselmis striata. Taxonomy (NCBI): domain Eukaryota; kingdom Viridiplantae; phylum Chlorophyta; class Chlorodendrophyceae; order Chlorodendrales; family Chlorodendraceae; genus Tetraselmis; species Tetraselmis striata. The sequence goes on from VCJN01002445.1 coordinate 23,850, forward strand.
GCCACGGCCGGTAGGGTGGCGCCTCGCCCCGATGCGATGCCATTACATCAAGCGCTGCCACGCACGTCGTAGTGTCTATCGCGCCCGTATGATGATGACATGCATGCACATCAGTGCACGGTCCCGCGGTTGATAAATCAGCGGAGACACTTGGTTTTTTTGGGAAAGCTTGTTTTTCATTACAAATGCCTTTTGACCGGCATCGTGCTATACAGCTATGGAGTTGTACTGATACGTGCTGTACTACTGTTGACCCCCGTGTCGCGCTACCGGCTACCGCTGCGCTGATGGATAGCAAGTCGTGGCACCATTTTAGAGGCATTTCATATGGACATCGCGTCATCAAATAATCTTGTCATCGGAAAAATATTCGCACCGGAGCGTGCCACGTCTAACTGATGACATGCCCCGCGCCGCTATCTGATGACAGACCCGCGTGTATACACATTGTACACGTGCACACGCGTCATCAGATAGCGGCCTCGGCCAGCCCATTTTCAAAACATTTTCGCCCAGTCTACCTACCTGCCCGGCACCCGCCGACGCCATGGCAGGCTCCACCGAGCAATCTCCGCAACGGACACCCATGCGGGGCGTACCCACATGGGAGCCCCTTCCTCCCCGCACTATGGGCGGTCCTGTTGCCCCTGGGTTCACGGTTTCGCCGCGGGAGCTACGCACGAAGGCCCGTGCACTGGCGGGGCGCAGCGTCTGCAGCCCTGGCGCCTCGCCCGCCGCCACCGCGCTGCGCCCGTCTCGCCCGCTCGCGTGGTCATCCCTCGACAGCCGGCGCGGTGCCTGATCCCTATCGCGCTTCTCGTTGCCTGCACGGTTAGGATGGCGTGCGCCCGCGTTGCCATGGGGCGTGGCCCCGTTGTCGTCCTCATCGGTGTACGCTTCGTTTGTATGCGGTGTGTCCATGTCTATGTCCAGTGCGGCCCCGGCAACGGCCAGCATCCGAGGGAACGCGTTGCCCTCCGATTGCGCGTTGCCGTAGGTAAGTGCAAGCCCGCCAACTTCGTCTACGGCAAGCTGGGACGCTCCATGATTGTCCATTGTGAATGGGCGGGAGGGATGGGGCGAGAGACACGAGGGAAAAGATGGTGTTTGCGGGCCCGATGGCGGCGGCGGAACTAGAAGCGCCGGCCGATTTCTTGCCATATCTGATGATAGACCAATGAATCTTGGTGTTTGTCCGTATGAATCACATCTCTTGTCATGCGTTAGCGTTGTCGACGTGGCAGCCCGCGGTGCGCGAACGGTAGATGATGACAAGCAAGGATTATCTGATGACGCGATGTCCGTATGATATGCCTCTTATTTGCCCCCGGGACAGGACATCCCACCATTGCTACTTTCGGGCTGCGGCCCGAGCGTCTCAGCGGCACTCCCCGTACGCACGCACGCCCGTGCGCAGGTTCGATTCGCTGTCGGCATAATTCTTAGTAGTGACGTGGGGCGCCGCGTGCGAACCACGTAGCGAAGACTTATTTTTAGCGCGAACTTATAGCGGGCGCGGGTGCCGGTGCGACTAAGGCATGTATGACACGGGACGTGCTCTACCGGTAGACCGCTCTACCGCCGTAATTTCTACACGCACAGCACGCCACGTCGCAAAAAAGTGCAATTCGGCCGTAGAGCGATCACCCCTAGAGCGGTAGACCGGTCTAGCATTTCGGCGGTAGGGTGGCATCGGTAGCTACCGATGCCACCCCCCGCTCTACCGCTCTACCGCTCTATTTTGACCGCGGCGCCCTGTCGCTGGCGAATCCACCTTCATCGCGCTACCCCTCGCCCCGCCGCTCCTTGTAGTCCCACCGAAACTTCGCGCGGGCGGTACACGGATTCTACGCCTATCGGCCATGGCTGCGCGCCCGGAATCGCCCCGCAAGGAGCCACAGGCGGCCGGTCAAGCGGCCAGTCAAGCGTGTCCTCTGTCTCCACCCGGCCGATCTCGCCCCGTAGTCGTTTGAATCCTGCCTATCCCCTTGGCATGTTCGCATCCGGAGGGCCACTGCCCGTTCGTCCGCAGACAATGCGCCTTGACAATGGCGCCAACTCGGCGTTTCGGGCGCCGTGGGCGCCGGGCGCCATGCCGTGGTCCCAGCGGCACGTCTCGCCATCCGTTGCGCCTAGCGGGGCGCTTCCTCCTAGCGTGTTTCGACCGGAAGGGCGTCGCCCCCTTGGTCTCGTTGACCCGTCTCCCTCTGGATCTCATATGTTGCGGGCGGACAGCGCTCAACCGACTTGAGCCCAGGAGACCGAGCAGCAAGTGCGGCTGGTCCTACGATGCTCGGTAGGGCGGTAGCGGCTAGTTTGACCGGTTAAGCTGTCCCCGTGTCATACCGGTCTGAGGGCTCAAAAAGGAACTGAAAAAGTGAAAATTATACATGGTGATTGGCTAGTCGCCATTTGCTTTTTGCGACGTGGCGTGCTGTGCGTGTAGAAATTACGGCGGTAGAGCGGTCTACCGGTAGAGCATGTTCCGTGTCATACATGCCTACACAGTACCGCATTGTACCGCACACAATGTACAACCGCAGTATGGCCATGTGTATTGCGCGCTTACATTGCGATTTTGCGCATTTTATTCCTGGCCGACAATCTCCGTTTTTCCGGTGCGCACTAGCTAGCGGGCGGGAGTTGCTGATTTTTGAAGCACATACGCCAAGCGCGGCCATGGGTTCGCAACGCAAGATAGCCGCAACATCACCCGCCCACATGTTCTCAGAGTAGAGCATAGACATACCCTAGATAGCGCTAAATGTACACCGCACCGCGTACATGCGATGTAACACATTTCCATATGGCAAGATGTAGCATTTCACCAATGCTAGATGCAAATGCATATATGCTAATCATGCGCCATCGCATTCATTCTGCGACTAGAATAGGGACGGCTGGCTCGACGGAAGATGAGGATATATGCACAGGGCAGCAATCGGTTTGGCGACATGTGGCGTGCAACTGTGAGATCGAGGATGACCAAGATTATATGCAAGACCTAGCAATCCTTCAACCAATAGCAGCATGTAGACATAATGACCCGGGAAGCAAGTATCTGTCACCCGATGCGCTACTTGCCACCTGCTGATGCGCGCCGTCGTCACCCGATTGTCCGGCTCATTTATATATAATATATATGTGTGTGTATGTCACTTCCGCAGCATAGCTTTGCAGCCATCCTTGAGCCAGAATCGTACAAATTGAACCCTTCAACCGATCCTTCCAGCCGAACCTTACAAATCAGACCCTTCAAACCGACCCTTCAAACATGATAATAATATTCTTCAAACTAACAGTGTACCTACAATGAACACCAATATCACCAAACAACACATATGTCTCTTCGACTGCTCTGCCTGAATTCTCGATAGTCAAGTTTTGTTCACACCTACTCACCACCTCTTACCTTGTGCTTTTGTTAAAGAGAGAGCTAAACCCTAACTTATCTGAGATGCTTCAAGTGATCAACATGTTAACAACCTTTTTGATATCTTCCACAACATAAACTGAACAAATATCATATGTTGTCACACCAATATTGACCCTCCACTGCTTGAATGGTCCTTTCCAACACTTCGAACACCTCGCAGTCAAGTTTACCCTCAACCAACAATAAATGGACTGCTGACGATTCTTATGAGGATTTATTTTCTATAGTGATTGTTGTCATGAAATTTCTCAACCAGAAAATCAGTTTATCTATCTTACAACCACAAATAATATTCACAAAGAGACCTAAACAAAGCACAAGCCAGAGACCAAGCAAATTAATAGTCGATGTGTGTGTTTTGTAACATTCTTCTCCTATCTAGCACCAAATTGTCCGCAACCCGGCACCAGCACATGCATGAAGGAAGGGGATACATGATGACTGGGCCAGCTCTTGTTAGTGGTGATATAGATGCGCTCAACCAGTTGTATCCCCTGGGGGACGCCCCAGGCGGTGTGTGTTCTGGTGCTGATTACCCTTGCAACTCTTGCAAGTTCACCACCAGCATGGGACCGAACACAGCTGAACAAGCATTGGCTTGCCTACCTAGGCATAGTGTCTTAGGCCTATATGCAATACCAACAGGGCCGGCAAATTGCACAATGTGTTTTTATTTCGCCAGCCACCGAACCTGTTGCGGACAATACGACAATATCAACCCCACTCAAAACCAATTAACCGAACCGACGAACCAACCGTTTGGTCACCAAGTAACCGAACCAACCAACTGGCTAAACTGCGAACCAACCGCATTGATTGGCTAAACCAACCGCCTGAACTTGCAAACCAAGACAATCAACACAAACACTACCAAAATTGAACACGGCAATCTTGCCAAAATTCAGCTAGATTAAACTGGCCATCTGGCTACCAGTGCATTTAATGCCCCCCCCCCCCCCCCCCCCCCCCCCCGCGTTCCACTACGCTTACGGTATACCCTCGTAATGTAGTCGTAACAGCTCGGAACAATTACAATCGCCCGTCGTGATTTCGTAATAGACCGTATCAGACGTTATATAACCGTTGTGCACGCGAAAATCAATACTGGAACTTTCAACATCATGTGCCATATGCGGCACATGGCGCCGCGTATCAGTCCGTGCACGCTTTATCGGTGCTGATGGATGGGGTAGATAAGGCACGGGCACGGCACGGGGCGGCTTTTTGAGTCGGGGGAGGAAACTGATATTAAAAGTCCGAGCATCAATCCCGACAGTTAGCCGCGCCGGCCGCGGTGTCTATCGCTTTTTATTATTGGCGCCGCTGGTGGCGGTGGGATTCTTGCCGGCCGCCACTGCAGCGCGGCGATCCTCTGGGCCCGGGCGGGCGCTGCCTCTATTCGGCGGCGGTGGGTTTCGGCAGGCTGCCGCCTTTTTGCCGGCTGCCGGAGTCTCCCCCCCGCCAGCCTTGCCGCCCTTCGTGCTAGGGGGGGGGGGGGGGGGGGGGGTCAGCCTCCTGCTCCTCCTCCACATCAGCAGCCGCCGCGTCTGCGGCCTTGGCCGCAGGCACAGCGATCGCGCTGTGGCGGATGCTCTTCGAGCCGGCTTTGGTCAGCGCTGCCTGTAGCTCTACGATCGCGTGGCTCGGCCTGTTAGTCGCATCGGCGAGCGGCAACGCAACTTGGGCGGCCGGGAGGATACACCCGACACGCGCACAACCCCTCTACTAGGAGGCCGTACTGCGGAGCGTGGCCCGGAGGGAGGGAGGGGGGGGGGGGAGGGGGTCAGTACAAGTGCTTGTAAGGAACGCGCGGGTAGGCATTGAAGTACTCGCAGTAACCAAAGGCGCACCTGACTCGGCCACCTGAGTAACCGCACAGACGCCCTCCACCTCGGTACATAGGGCGTTGAGCGGCGCGGTGGTGCCGTCCCTGTAGTGCTGGCCAAGGATGCCCTCGTGCCATCCTTGGCGAGGCGTGAGCCCTCTTCAGGATATCTTCGCCTGGCCTCTTGCGCCTCTAATCGGCTTGCTTGGCACACCCGCCGACTCGTTGGGGAAAGCGCGAGCCAGGTAGCCGCGCTTGTGGGTTATCTTCCTGCTCGTGGGCACTGATCAAGCGGTTAGTCCGGGGCAAACTACTCTTGCTAGCAGCCTTGCTGTGTGTGTGTGGGGGGGGGGGGGGGGGGACTGTCAAGGCAATACTTACTTGCGGAAGGCCTTTATGACGGCCCTCTTCGTAAAGATCGCGTTGCACTTGGTGAACCTGCAACGCATGTTGAACTCATAGTAGCAGACATCCTCCGCCCACGTAGAGTGTCTATCAAGTGGGAGAGTGGCGGGTGGGACATAGAGTGAGGGGTATCGAGCCGGCCGCGGACTTGGCGTTTGGCACTCTGACCGGAGCCCAAGTCACGCAGGTTGCACGCTACAATACTAGTGCCGATAGCGGCAGGCACACATCACGGCGCGTCTGAATATTTGAATATGTAATTTATTGGTCGTAATGTACCTGTAACCGCGACTGTCACGGTATAGCCAGGATGTAATCAAGTCGCAACATACATACATGAGAAGTGTGCTGCCGTATACTTTGACGCTGATTTAGAAGCCCATGCGATTGTGTGCCGCTCCACGGCGGCAACACATGGCCTAACTTTGCAGGCAAGTGAAATGTAAATGTGGTTTTTGCAGCGCTGAGAACTCATCACCCCCGCCCCCGCCCCCGCCCTCGCCCTCGCCCTCGCCGTGATGCTGTTGTTGCCGCTGTTGCTGCCGCTGCACAGTGCTCATACAAATGGACAAGATTGCAATGTAAAGATCAATTACAATGTCTCTAATGGTGTTGGCAGCAACTAGTAGTGCAGTGCCATTGTGTGGTATGCGCACCATATGTACTCATCTACATCACCCGTGGTCAGCCCATCTATACTTGCTCAAATGGCCTGTCTCCCTATCGTGACTAGCGTGGTAGACACGCAGCTTCTCGTCGATGTAGTCTAGCTCCACAGGGAACTCGTGATAACCCCGACGGCGGTTTGCACCCAGCGGCCCCCTGCTGCGCCACGCGCCTGAGCCGGTTGGTGTGCGGGGCAGGCACTCCTCTAGCGGCTCATAGAGCTTGCACACAACCAAGGTGAGGGGGGGCAGGGGATGTGCAGTGTGGGTAACTTCCAAGATGTACTGCACCAGCCCTATGGTGACTTCATTGTTGAAGTCCACCATAGCAGCCCGGTTGTAGTGGCTCAACATTAGCGTGAATGAGCTTATCAGAAGCGAGAGACATGGCATCAAGCTGCACGAAAACAACATCGACTCATATACCTGTTAGGGTGCACGACATGCTTGCCGTAGCTGGTGGGCTGGCAGCCACTGATGTGACAATGGCTTGTGAGGGCGCCGCGTTGTCTCCGTGTATGGATATGCCACCTGGCATTTCGAGCATTGGAGGCATATATAATTTAGCGCTACATCAATCACTGCAAGGAATGATTGGTAAAAGCAGGCGCGCGACGTGGGAAGTTCACCTTCACCGAATAATTCCGTTTTGCGCCCTTCGCGCGAGCGTAGTTGAGTAGTTGACACATGTAATCATGGTTGAAGTGCCACCGCCCACCTTGCACTGGCCATACAGCTGAAACCTAGGTAGCATGTTCGCATGTGTGCTTCACCATCATGATCACATGCACACTTGCGCATTTACATACATACATACATACATACATACATACATACATACATACATTATAATTTGATACTTATATGTGTGTACATACGTATCACGCACAGCAGTGTCCAGCAGCAGGCACACCATACCTAACATGCTCGTTGATGCCATATATCTCTAGCCGGTTCCTCTACTGCTCGTTAGGTCGTATGCTGGCCTCTTCTATGTAGCGCTCCATGGCCCATATGCACTCCGGCCGCGTTGCTACATCTCCAGTGCTGCCCGGCTCCCCGGCCGCCCCGTGTGCCCCAGGCCGTGTGTCGTCATACGTGCCTCGAAGATGTGCGTCGTCCTTAGCATCATCTGCTGCCTCGAACTGGCCTACCCGGGCCTTAGTCCAGGAAGGCAAATCCTGGTAATCCGTATCCAGGCCAGCACAACAGATGAGCGTCAGCCGGTTCTGGAGGCAGAGCATCCGCGCATAAGAGCGCTCTACACATCAATGGGCTATTCAATATACATAAATAAATAGTGACATCACAGGGCGGAGGGCAGCTTCAGTGCCCCACCTGATGGCGAATACCAAACAGGATTATGAATTGCTGGCGAATAGCTCCATTCCATCAGCACAGGTCGTAAAATCCGTTGTCCGGTGCGTTGAACTCCCCATCTGTGACAGCGTCCATGCACAGCTCGGCACTGCTTAGAAGTCCAGAAGCTGTTGTCACTGTTGTCCCGGTGTGTCCCCCGCCGCTTGCACCATTTTGCATCCCAGAAGGATTGACTCACTGCCTGTACCAACGCAAATGCATCGTTCAGAATATACTATGTGCTGGTGTGCATCAAACTAGCCAAACATGGCGCGTGGTCGCTACGTACCTGCTTGACGCCAAAGTCGTAGAAAATTTGCCTGGCCATTGTTGTCCCTGTCCGCCGCCTCATTGACTCAGTAGCCCATCTTGGAATGTGACAGTGAGGGCACTTGTCATCCCAAGCCCGGACACCGTTATGCCAATCGTACATAGAGTACGCATGCCTATCGCAGGGGCAGTTGTACCTAATGTACTGCTTGACGTCGGGCACGTTCAAGCATTGCTTGACGGAGTATCACGTCTCGGGGAGGGCGCACTCTCGCCGCGGCAGCACAAAGCCCCTCAGCAGCTTCATCAGCTTCTCGATTCCGCGGGTCTTCACGTTGTGGCACACCTTTCACTCCGCGAGGTGTATAGCTGTTGCCATCAGCGACGGCGTGTAGTCGGCGTGGGCATATAACGGGCCACGCCTGCTCCAGGGCGGCACGTGGATATCGAGCGTTTAAGCTATAAAGCAAGCCGCCGGGCAACGGACGTCACGGGCAAGCCTAGCTATGTGGGAGGTGCATACCGTCTCGCGTTGTCAAACTTTCCCCGGACAGTTGACTCGGTCTTGAAGAAGTAGTCGTCGTCGTCGTCATCCTCCAGCTCGTCCTCGGGCCCGCCCAAGTCCCGCCTCAGTAGGTGCTCTGCCTCTCATTCCTCACAGCCCCGCCGTCCTCGGCAAGTAGCTCTTTATGATCATGCATGCCACATGCCACTTTCGTGGTTCACAATGACACGCGAGCAAGTGCAAGGCATTTCCGCCGGGCACATACTGTGGGTAGCTCCTCCATTTCCTCTCGCGGCAGCTGCGCGACGAGCCCTTGTAGCTGCTCCCGAGATATATATCAAAATCCGCTCCAGCTGCTATTGCGTGAGCTCCTCCCAGTCGTTGTCCGCGTAATCTATCATGTAAAGAACTCCACGCGAGTCTCTCCGCCATGAAGTGACCTGGCCACGGCGGTTGGCACGAGGGGACGAGCTTGTAAAATGAGAAAATGCGGCCCGCTGGATATGGGGCTACGGGTGAGTGCGAGAGCGCGGCCCACTTGTCCGAACCAATCGCCATCCTCTCCGAACGACTTCGTCACGACGAGAAGCCCGACGTACCCGTTAGCCTCGGCGGCGATGGGGTCGGGATTCCCAGCGTCCATCTCAACCTCGTCGCTGCCGGGGCCGGGGCTGGGGCCGGGGCCGGGGCTGGGGCCGGGGCCGAGGCCGGCGGGGCTATGGGTGGGTGACGGCGGAGGCGAGGGCGGTGAAGGGCGGGACGAGGTCGGAGACGACGGTGGCCAATCGTCGGGCTGCGTCCCATCGCGAGTAGGGGCACGCCTCGAACCGCGAGCTGCTGGCTGTTGGGTTTGCCTAGGGCCAGGCTCGACGGGGGGGGGGGGGGGGGGGGGCTTGCTCGGGAGGGAGAGCGCAAGCACTGTACCACTTGTGTGGCCATGAGTGGAAGGTGCTCCGCGCTAGCATCCTGTGGCATGAGTTGCATTGTATGCGGTTGCCGCCCAGCTGAATGACGCCGGAAGGTGGTGTCCACCCCACGCGGTCCCATGGAATCTGCATCCGTACATTCCGCTGCCTTGCATGGCTGGCGTGTCGATCCCAGTGGCTTCAGTGGCCCGCCCGCGGTAGGTGGCCCACCCTGCGACGGCGGCTCTGACATTGTGTTGTGGTGATGCCCGCCCGCGAGTGCGGTGAAGTTTAAAGGATAAGTAGCGTATCACTACAATATCAGCGACGCACATCCTACTAGAGGGATTAAGTACATTCGGCTACCCGAGGCAGTTGGTATGGGCGTGAGTAGGAGACGACAAATGGGACAAGTATGTCAGCACTCGGGACCCGCTGCCCGTTAAGTACTAGACATCAACCGTTCCGTAGCTGTCCAGGGCGATTCCATCACCGCGTGGCGATTTAGCGAGTATTCGGGCCGTTATCTCGCAGTGATCAGCAATGATACGACCGGGTACTGCCGGGTACAGCAGAAAATCCATGATTCGGGGCCGTTACGACTACATTACGACCCAGACCGTAAGCGTAGTGTCAACCGACCACACTCATACTTATAATAGATAATAGCGACTACCTTACCAAAACATATAACAAATGATACATGTTGATGTTTGACACAATATCACCTTTTCCTGGCTTGTTGCCTTTAATTGTCATCAGACCCGTGTCCACACGTTGCAAAACCCTGTAAAAGCTCATGCTTCTGCCGCGGGGAGGAATGTTATAGAGGATGAGGATGACCAAACCCTACAATACCTAGTAACCCTCCAACCAGTAACATGTAGACATAATGACGCGGGTACATGTCATTCAATGCGCTACTTGCCACCTACTGATGCGCACGGTCACCCGATTTTCCAGCTCACATATGTATGTATGTATGTATGTACGTATGTATGGGTGTATGTATACTACATAGTGTTAGCCCAGTTCGGTCACACTTCGGTAGGAATTCGGCCGAACTCGGTGCAGTTTGGCCCGAATAACTGGTCCAGTTCGGACAGTTCCGACCGAATCGGAACTAACCCGAACTCGGTTCGGTTTGATCTAAACTAGTTTATGGGGTTTCCTCCCTTGACCTAACCGCTTTTCAGCTACAAGTGCTGCTCAGTGGTACGGGAACTAGGCACCTGTTGTTGCGCCCTTTTTGGGTGCAGCACGAGTAGACATAAAAGCAGCCATAACAGCTGAGCCTGCCATCTTCCAGTTTTCGCTGCGTTCCACGCAGCGATGTTATAACTATCTCGTAACCTGTTGCGAGCAAGGTCACCCCAGGTTGTTCAAGACCACACCCGGCTCACCACCCGAGTGTAATATTCTCATCCGTACGTCCGTGCGTTACCATGCCACATGGAGAAGAACCCGTCGTTGAGCCGACGCTCGAGTCGCTACACGCAAACGTGAAGGCCCAGTCTACATTACTGCGGGAGCTTGCTACAGCGATGGCCCAATTGACGGCTCGTGAGCGCCTTGTTGATGGAGAAGGGGCACATGGTTCCGGTTCCGGGCAGCGCGTCGCGGGACAGCCGACAGGCAGCGGGGGAGCCGCAGAGCGCCCCGACTTGCTATCTAGAGCTAGCCCAGAGCGGCCGTGTCGGAGCAAAATCCGCGAGTGACGAGGATGACTACCTCGCGGTGCCATAACTACTGCAGAGAGCAGAGTCTGGTTACGAGGCCGTTCGACCGGTCAGCCGAGTGCCTGGACTCTTCCCCCTAAGCACCGACCTAACGAACGAGTACCTCAAGCATGATGACCGGCGTCTGCCGGCCCAGGAGGAGTATTTATGGATGTCGTGTTTCGGCGCCAACATGGCCGCACTTTTCGTGGCGCTCGACGAGCTGCTGCCTTACGTCCCTGCTGCAAATTAGGACTTCACCCCCTACCTCGCGAGAGCTCGGAACCACGCCGAAGCCATCGACAAGGCGTTTCGCTTTCGTTTGGCCTTCCTACGGAGGCTTAATGAGGTCAAGCGTGTGCACGGTGACCAAGGTGTTCTGGACGTGCTGCGAGCCCAGCACTTTCAGCCTGCTTCTGAGCATCTAGGTTCCGCGATTTTGGGGGACCTCATGAGGGACTACGAGCGTCGCGTCTTCGAGGCGACTGTGGCCAGCATCGCAAAAGCAACCGCTACTGCCCGGGTGGCGGCAACAGCTGCAGGCCGCGGACGTGGACGAGGACGTGGCGGTGGACGCGGGCGTGGCCGCGAAGGTGAGCACGAGTGACGGTGTGGGGCGCCTCTCGTCGGAGCTGCTGGAGCCTTGCGAGGCCACCTTTCGGTGACCGCCGCAAAGCGCACCCTTGCATCTCAACGGCGGGATGAGCGCCCTGTGTCAGGACCTTACCCCCCCACCTTACAGACTTCATTTAGACCTTCCTCGGTGCGGCGCTTCATACAGCTACAACCGCGTGCGGCTCAACCATCCGCACACCTGCACATGGCGGCTCAACCAACCGCCTCCCATACCATTCCCTCAATGCGCCCGTCGGTTGTTACACTGCGTGTTACAGCTGGTTCGCAACGACCAAGCTTCGCGCGTGTACGTTACGCGCGTGACAGGCGCTACGAGCGCGAAGGGCGCGCGGGGCGGCCCTCCTACCTGAACCTAGTCCCGCAAACCCGTACTGGTGCTACTGCAAACCCGTCTAGCAACTACCGGCCAGCCGCCGGGAACCTAACCGCTGCTGCCGAGTACTTTGCGAACATTAGTCGCACCTCTGGAACTCTGTCGGTAAAACGACGCACTTACGCAATTGACGAGCCCGAAGCTGTCGCCCCTTGGGCTGCTTCACTACAATCTCGACTGCAGGAGGCTTTCGGCTCAGACGAGTTAGGACAACGGACACTCGACATGCTCTCCAGCTCCCTCACCGCTCAGACACTCAAGAGCTACGCCGGCAGACTGTCTCAGTTCGCGGAGTTTTGCCACGACTCCGAGAACATCAGCCCTCTGGAGGCGACCACTGCTACTGTCGTTCGGTACGTCCCCTGGATTGGTGAGCGAGGGCACATTGGAGCTAAGTCCATGCAACCTTACCTGTCTGCAATCAACACGTTCTTCGAGCTGCACAACCTCGACCCCATCGCCAAGGACAGTCTACACCTCACTTCGGCAAGGCGTGGGTTGATGCTGCGGCAGTGCCGTCTGGAAACATCCCCTTTGCGAGTTTCTCTGCCTGCCGATGTAGCTTACCGCTTCGTCACAAAGGCCGAGCTGATTGTGTCTGCTCCCACCCCATAGTACCAACACGACTTCCGAGCCCTCGTGACCTCGGTTGTCAACTCCATGTTCTTCGCCAGAGGACCTACTGGCGTCTCCTGCCGAGTGTGGGATGTGCATGTCGACAATTACAACATTACCCTGCAGGTGTACCGCGAGAAAGGCCGCGCTGGCCGGCGGGGGCGCGACGACCTGCGCGTACTTCTCCTTCCGGTGGCCGAGCACCCCCGAGTTGCTTTGCACGTCTCCTGCACCACTTCATCGACACAATACAGTCTGTCCCCCTGGTTACTGTTGCCTTGGCTGAAACGAACTTCTGGGCGGTCACCCCGAGCGAGCAATCAAAACCTTGGACTGCCGCTACAATGTCGGACTGGTTGTCTACAACCGTCCGTCTGGTCGGTGCTGCCCCTCCCGCCGGCACTTCCTGGAGCTCACACAGCCTTCGCAAGCGAGCAACGTCTGCGGCCAATGCCATCGGGGTACCATTGTCCCACATTCGCTACCAAGGCGGCTGGGCCACTAACTCCGACGTCGTTCTGGACTACATCGACCCCAACGTTCTTCCTTCACCTGGCGCATGGTTCTTCTTTGGCCACATCGCCCCCCTCCGCCACTTCCAAGTCCAACAGGACTCCGCAGCGGCGGCCTTCCCGGTGCCTCCTTCATGACCTGGCGCTACCCCTTCTCCGTCAATCCACCGCTCTCTCCGTTCGCTCATGGCTGGCAAAACCAGACTCAACTTGAAATGATCTAAACTAGTTTATGGGGTTTCCTCCCTTGACCTAACCGCTTTTCAGCTACAAGTGCTGCTCAGTGGTACGGGAACTAGGCACCTGTTGTTGCGCCCTTTTTGGGTGCAGCACGAGTAGACATAAAAGCAGCCATAACAGCTGAGCCTGCCATCTTCCAGTTATCGCTGCGTTCCACGCAGCGCCCCCCCTGACTCCGTTTTCCCTCCACGCTTTCGCTAAACCATCCTGCCAATTTCGGCTCTTGACGGTGTAAAACAGCCTGCACGACCTTTTTGGCAAAACCAGACTCAACTTGAAACATTGGAACTCAGTTCATTGGATTTCAATTCATGGAGATTATCTGGGTCATCCGCGGAACTGTAATCACCGCCCGTACCGGTGTGAAATACAAAACGGCCAGCTCAGTAACAAATCCACCGCACAGTACTATAAGATCAATACAGCAAGCCATCTAACTAAAAGCGGCCCGCATACCGCGTTTGGTACCAGTCCTGGTAGGTACGGCCCGAAACAGTTCTGACCGAACCGAAGCGGAAAAATATATGACTTCGGCATCACAACCCTCGCGGTAGTCGTCGCTACCATGTAGGGACTAATCCTTAATCTTACCAGCAACGGGTAGTCGCTAATCCTTACTGGCGGTACCTGCCAGCCCGAGACACAGGGTGGTGGTGTGCAAAATTGATGTGATCCTTGTACTGCAGTACTGGTGTGAGCCTGGGTACCAGTACCTGCTACACTGGTAGCGGTGACGATCCGTACCTGCAGCGACTATATGTGGTGCTGCTCAGCGCAAAAGGATTACCCTTACCGCCATACCGTACAAGTACGTACTGGTACGCGAGTACGAGTATCTCGATAATATGAGAATTCTATAGCGCATCGTCGGCGCTCGCGCGTAGTCGCTAGTAGTCACGGCCCTTATCCAAATCGCTTGCCAGCGCTGCGCTGATGCTGCTCTTATTTATTTTAAGTCGCTATCGCCCGTGCTGTGGCGAGTCGTCCCGCATCTGTCGCCATCTTTCCATATAGTCGCTGATGCGCTCATTGTCCGTCTCATAATATATACGAGTACTCCGCAACAGCCCCCGTCACCAAGGTGTTCCGTCTCGACGGAAAACTCCGCAACCATGGCGGCGGAACAGGAACCCAGGCGGAAATCCCTGATGGAAGAACCCAGAAAAATGCCGCCCCACCACAATCACGAGCACTACCACCTTATGTCTGCCCAAGAAGCCTACGGGGAGGTCGGTGGCACGGAGAAGTCGACGGAAGAGTGGGTGGTTTCGCAGCGCGCCAAGTACGGTCCGAACAAGCTCAAGGAGGCCGAGACGCGTTCCCTGCTGGCCGTCATCATCAGCAACTTCATCAACCCGATCACCGCCATCCTCGGAGCAGTTTTGGTTCTCGCCTGCGTCCTGGAAGAATGGATCGAGGCGGTCGTGGTGGTGCTCGTGATCTTGTTGAATGCCTCCATCTCAATCGTTCAGGAGTACAAGTCCGAGCAGAGCATGGATGCCATTCGACATCTTGGCGGCGCCACCAATGCTACCGTCGTTCGCGAGGGACGCGCACAGTCGATTCCTCTCGTCGACGTCGTCGTGGGGGACATCGTTGAGATGAAGCAGGGAGACGTTGTCCCCGCAGACGTGCGCCTTATTGAGGTGCGCCCCAGTATGATGTTATGTTGCTCGGCGATACCCCCGCCGCCCGTGCGCCACGCGCGTTAATGCATAAAACCCGAGTCATACCGAAAAAACATTATAGTAGCCCCCTGCCCCCTGCTGGGCTGCCGTCTGCCTTGAAGCTTTATACCGACGTGCTGAGGCAACGTTGCCAATGCATCTCCACAAGTACGTGTTTTCGCGGCCCATTAGAGATACATTCTTTCCGATTGCCCGAGACCGACGCGCTGATGACGCTGCCGCTGCTATATAGTTGAGCCGCCTGGAGGTGGACGAGGCCGCCCTTACTGGAGAGAGCGTGCCGGTCATCAAGACCCTCGCGGCCCTCCCTCACCCAAGGGACCCCGATGAAGACGTCGCCGTCGGCGACCGCACCAATATGGCGTTCCGTCAGACTAGCGTTGCCCAAGGCAGTGGCAAAGGTGAGTGGACTGTCTTCGACTACCCCGCGTGTATCTGCGCGCTTGTAAAGTGTACGGTCTGCTTCCCTGCTGCTTGTGCAAATAAAAATATGCAGTATCGCCGAGGCTACCAAGCACTGTGATGCTTGCAGCACGCGATAATCGCGCTGCTGCCATATGAATTTATGATCCTCCTCCGTCTAGCTTCCTGCCACTGACGCTTGTCTGCTGTTCTGACCGCAGGTGTGGTCGTATTTGTTGGTGAGCGCACCGAGATCGGCAAGATCGCCGAGCGCCTCGCCGCCGGCGGCACCAGCAAGAAGACGGCCCTGACCGTCACCATGGAGAAGCTTATGTACTTCCTTGTTGGTGTCGGCCTTGTTTTCGGTGCGTCATCAAGTCCTTAACTCTATCTCGCCAACAGTCGCTGCGCCATTTGTCGATTTGCGGATTTTGCGCGCTTGTTTACATAATTTTCCCGTCTACCCATCTGGGTGCTTTGTTGAGCCGGCATCGAGCTCTAAACCTCGGACCGCAATGTCGCCCCCCTGTGACAGCCGTCTTTATCTTCTGGGCCTTCGAATGGGTCATCACCGACCAGGCGCTCCTGTACGCGTCTGCGACCCTGGTGGCCATCCTGCCCGAGGCCGCAATTGTGCTCATCACCGTAACGATGGCCATCTCGGTGAAGCGCATGGCGGCGGCCAATGCGATTGTGCGTAAGATGACGGCCCTGGAGCAGCTGGGCAAGGTCACTGATATCTGCTCGGACAAGACCGGCACACTCACTGAAGGTGAGGTGTCTGCATGAGGCATTGCTCTCCCCCCCCCCGACCCCCCCCCCAACAACCTATTGTACCATTATACATATATTATTGTACATGTGTACATGCCGTGATCACACTTTGGGGTTGCGTTACTTTATTGTTATTGAGCCCTCTGCGCGGAGTGTTACGAACTATATAGAAATGTGTCAGAATGCATTACAAATCCCTCCATTTTCAACATCGTGTTTCTGGAACAAGTCATTCTATTTTAATCGCGGATGCAAATATATGGCACAGTATACATCGGCACGCCAGCAGCAACAAATCGAAAAGTAAAATACTGTATTACAGCCCGGGATCTACGTACGGATCTTAAGCTGATTGGCTGTTTACCCGTTTGGGGTGCCGTGAAGCCCTCCAGCCACCTGCAGCTCCGTGCAAGGTCCCCCTCTCCCTCCATATATTTTCAGCTGGCGTTGTCGACATATTACGGGGCGCTGACACTGCATTGCGTTTTGGTCGCTTCTCCGCCCGCAGGCAAGATGCGGCCCGCCCAGCTGGTGCTGACCTATGCCAACGGCGACCCCATGGAGCAGCTGACACCCGTGGGCCCTGCCAACAGCCGCAAGGCCGAGTGGTCCACGCCGCTGAGCTCCCTGGGCGGCGACAGCCCCGCCACACTGTCCGACGCCCTTCGGGCGCTGGTTCTGTGCAGCAGCACCAGTATGGTGCAGGTCGGCGGCGAGGCGTCGGACGACCTGGAGGGCCATGGCTCCCCCACCGAGCTGGCCCTGATGGAGATGGCCTGGAAGGTGACGTACGGCATCAAGAACACTGTGCCCAACGTGGCGGCTGCCAAGGCTGGCTTCCAGGCGCGCGGCACCTTCGACTTTGACTCCAAGACCAAGACCATGAGCACCGGCTGGTTCCATCCCGCCAGCGGTCTGAGCCTCTGTACCGTGAAGGGCGCCCCTGAGGCCATCCTGCCGCGCTGCGCCAACCACCCCGACGCCAGCTCCGAACTGAACAAGATCATGGACGCCCTGGCCAGCGATGGGCCTGCGCGTGCTGGCGCTGGCCCAGCGCACCGACATTGACCTCTCGGATCCCGCGGCGGACATCTCCACGATGGAGCGCTCTGAGGTGGAGCACGATCTGCGCCTGCTCGCGCTGTGCGCAGTGCGCGATCCGCCAAAGCAGTCTTCCATCACCGCCGTCACGCAGTGCTTCTCGGCGGGCATCGTGGTGCGCATGCTCACCGGCGACCACCCCGCGACCGCGGAGGCCATCGCCAAGGAGATTGGGATCATCCCGCAGGGCCCTGCGGCCAAGGGCACCGTGACCACGGGCCCGAAGATGGATGCAATGACGGAGGAGGAGCTTGACGAGATGGACGAGCTGCCGCTGATTGTGGCGCGCTGCTCACCAGAGAGCAAGGTGCGCATGGTGGAGGCGCTGCACCGCCGCGGCAAGATTGTGGCCATGACGGGCGACGGCGTCAACGACTCGCCCTCCATCAAGGAGGCGGACATTGGCATCGCCATGGGCATCACCGGCTCGGACGTCACCAAGGGCGTTGCGGACATTGTGCTGGCGGATGACAACTTTGCCACCATCGTGGGCGCGGTGCAGGAGGGCCGCCGCATCTTTGCCTCCATCAGCAGCTTTGTCATGCACCTGCTCAGCGGCAACATGGCCGAGGCTGTCGTGCTCATGCTCTCGCTCGCCTTCGTCATCGACAACGCGGGCAACCCCATCTTCGTGCTCAGCCCCATCGCCATCCTGTACATCAACACCGCGACCGGCTCCGGCCCCGCCATCGGTATCGCCATGGATGAGTGCGCGCCCGACCTCATGAAGCGGCCCCCAGTGTCGCACAGCATCTTCACCAAGGAGGCCATCATGGACTGCTTCTTCTACGGCTGGGTCATGGGCGGCTTCTCCCTGGGCGCCTTCTCGATATCGCTTTGGGTCGTGGGCGACAGCGAGCTGGGCACAGATTGCAATACCACGGACGGTGTTAACTGCGACACCGTGCTGGAGGCGCGCGCCAGCTCCTTCCTCGCGCTCAACTGCCTGCTTCTCATTCACGCGTACAACTGCCGCCACCAGCGCCTGCCCTTCTGGAAGTCGCCCCTCAACAACAAGATCCTCTTCTGGTCGCTCATCATCGGTACCATTGTCTGCGTGCCCCTGCTCTACGTGCCCTACCTCTCTACTAAGGTCTTCAAGCATTACGGCGGCACCTGGGAGTGGGGCATGATCGCGGCCATGTGCGCCGTGTTCATGCTCATCTGCGAGGTCTACAAGTTCGTCAAGCGCATGGTCATGTCGCCGCTGACCACCTACGTGCAGGAGTCCAAGGTGGACGTCAAGGTGGAGCCCGGCGCGGCGGGGATGGTGCCCGCCGGCACTACTGTGTAGGCCGCCGCCATAAGAGCAGTAGCAGCCACGCCGGTGGCTGAACCTTCAGAATACAACCCCCCCCCCCCCCCCCCCTTCCCTTTTGCTGTGTGAGCAGTTTTCCTTCTAATACGAATCAAATGAGAGAGTTAAGGCACCGGAGCCATCCCAATAGCAGAAAAGCTACTCCTTGCGATCATCTGCTCCCTTGCGCTTTTGCGATCATGCGATGAGCAGTAGGAGGGTAGGCACGCGCGGCGAGGGGGGACTTCGATGCTTTTGAAGTATATTGGGCAGTGCAGTGCCTTTGTTTTGGAGGAATACGTAGCTAATGCGGGGAGGGAGGCAGGGGGATGATAATAGGACGGTGGTTACTTGCTGCGGGGGCCCACAAGTGAGCAATTACCAGGTACCCAATGTCAGATCGCACGACGGTGGGCGGCGTCTAAATTTGTTGTGCAGTTTGGCGCATAACCGGAAGCAGACGTCCATGTATACACAGGAGGACGGGGTTCATTGCGCACAACCCGCCATCCGCTAGCTGCAAACACACGCACTGCTGCGTGGTTAGTCGCCTGCAGCCGCGATACACACCTATACATCTGTAGCCTTTCTGTGTATATAATATTATACATGCACATTTAGTGACCTGCTGCATTCAATAACTGCAGTAAGATGGGTGTTGAGCAAAATAAATTAGATCGCTTTTTAATTAACATCGTCCGCGAATGCGAGTTAAGGTTTCGCCGTTACGAAATACTGGCATGCGACTTGGACATTTAGGTCGTCACAATCTCCGCCTCTATCATCAGTCATCCACTGCCTGTTGTCTGGCGCGCTCCAGGCCAGTGCACATCTTAACCTACTGCTGGTTGAGCTGCTGATCATGATAATGGAGGCGCAGTCATCTTTCTTTAAAGTAATGGGGTTGACGATACCACATATGCGGTATGTTGCTGAACAGCGATGCAAGGATTAATGAACACATGTAAAGGGTATGATGATCACAGCATTTGCTGGCTGCACTCTTCCCCCTGTTAAGGCTAAACCAGCAGTACTGACTAGCAATGGCAATTATAAGGTGCCTTTTGCAGTTTTAATATTGGTGATTTGCGACCGCGATGTATCATTGAGAGCGTCGGTTGTGTTCTAGCCATATACCCAGCCTGATTATGAACCAATCTTGCGTGCACGTACCTACGAACACCATGTCATCAGGTGTCGCTGTGAGGCACAACATTCATGGGAGGATTACATCAGGTGCTTGTCACCAAGAGCTGGTAGGATGGATGATGTATAGATAGCGGAATCGGGAACACCACTTACATGCGTAAGGCTACAAATTTGGGCATGACAGGGCTCATATGACTTTCAGCATCGACCGCGTGCATCCTGCAACATAGACCCAGTGCAGCCGTACTGCATCCATCCCGCACATAACGGCGTGAAGCCGCATGCAAATAGCGACCATCGGCATCATGTGCACATGCCACCCCATGTATGTAGCATTTTGTAGATGCTGGCGGTGGCGCTGATTGAAATAATGAAAGGAATGAAGGAAATACGAGTTTGTTAATATGTGGCGGCAGCATTTCGTGCTGAAAGAGGAAGCGCACCAATCACATACTGCAATTGGGCAGAGGAGGATAAGGCACGTCGCCCTGCCTGGTTGTTGATGGCAGACTGGCAATGCAGCTGTAGTATTACTGACTTGGTCACTAGATAGTCGAGGTATGCGCTATTCGCGCACGTGAGTCTCATTAGCGTGCTGCGCGCGCCTGAGCTCGCTCGGAGCCGCGAGCTCGGGGCACGTAGTGGAGCACGGAGCCCGCAACTCGGGGCACGCTTATGGCGGAGCCCCTCAGCGCTTGTAATTACTTCTTCATTTCCAGCAACTCATTGCGTAACCCTCCGTCTCTACACTCACTCACACACAAGAGCCAACGTCAACTTCTGCGCTCTGCACTGGTGCCTGGGCCGGCTTGAGGCAGCTGCGCTGGGGTTGCGTTGGTGTCTAGTTGCCAGACCTACATCAAGCTGGAGCGGCAGAGGGGAAGTGTTGTGCCATCGTGGCAGTGCCCGAGGTGGCATGTTTGGAAGTGGCCTGTGGGAGAGGGCCACACCGGTTTTCTGCAGATGAAGGATGAGGCAACAGAAGCTCAAGACGAAGAAATATTAGAAAAAGATGTAGTTACAATGAATAGTAATTGGTAGTTGGAGCCGTACTGAGGGGACCCCACTGCCAGCAGAACTGGCCTGGGGCTGCCCCCAAGGGCTGTCTAGAAACGCAGTGCGTTTGTTAGTAACCAGGGGGGCAGCCGGGGCTGTTCCTCACAACAGCCAGTATTTTCAGTATCTGTAACCACCAGCGTAACAAGTCACCCTGAAACTGCGCCTCGCCCCACTTCACGGGCATGCACCATGTGCCCTGCATCATGGCTTCTGGCTCGGGCGGCCCCGCCGCCGACGAAGGTCACCTGGGGCCGGCACGAGCCGCCACCGAGGCGCTTGCCGAATTGTATGAAGAACATGCTCTCGACATGTACGCCACCCTTCACCCCAGTGCAATGGGCGAGCTGTCTGCACGACACCGCCGACGTCCACCGCACAGACTGGTTCCACCTGGCCAGCCTGGTGCTTCTATCGCGGGCAGTGACCCACCGCGATACCATCGCTCAACTGACGGACGCCGACCGCACCGCGTCCTGTGACTACACGGGGCGCATTCTGCGTCTCCTAGAGGACGACTCGGCCGCACTACACTGTATGGCAGCCCAAGTTAACGGCCAGAGGTGCCCGTCCCACAGCGGCAACGGGCTTCCCTACTGCAAGCGCCATAGCAACCACGGACTCCTTTTGCTGGCGCACGACGACGAGTGCCACCGGCCACGGGCACAGCTACGTGTGTTTCGGATGCGGGCATGTTGGAATCTGCCCGATACCCTAGCACCGGCCGATACCCTAGCACCGGCCGGCACATGTCCCGCGCGCCTTTTCGCGCGCGTGCCTGTCTCCCGGCCCGCCGGGCGCTCTGCTTTCACTCTCTTCCTATCCAGAGTCCCCGCAGCTCGAGCCCGGCTCGCTGCTCCCACTGTAAGATGCTCCGAGCACTTCCACTCACCATCACCTCCGCGGTTGAGCCGAGGGGCGACCACCCCACCGACAGCGAGGAAGCCGACGGCGTCTACACTTTCGAATGCACCACTTGTGCCGCCAGCATCGCGGCTGCGTGCGCCGCCGAGGCAGTGCGTATCCGGGTCCCCATTTATGCGTACCCAGGTCCCCCGAGGCCGCGTACGCATGTTCGGCGTCGCGGGCACTTGCCTGGATGATTTCCTCCTCAAGTTCAACAGCTCCTTATCTCAGTGGCAGCATGGCTTGCTGTACTTGTCGTGCGTCAACACGCTGTACAAGTACGGCCTCCCAGTCAAACTAGCCAAGAACGAGTGGCCCTCCACTCGCTGCGAGTTCGTCGGCGTCCTTATCGACACGATCCGGGGCACTGTCGCCGTCTCATCATCCCGTTGCGGCAAGCTCAGGGCCCGCGCGGACGCCCTCTTGACCGAGGTCGACATCTCGGGTGCAACTGCCCGGGGTATGTTGGCCTCTTTCATCGGCAAAGTCCAGTGGACTTGTCCGGCCGTCCTGGCTGGACAGGCGCACCTGGTCGGCCTCTACCGCGCGCGCACGTGACCGCCTCGTTAGCGCCGCTTCCACCAACCCGATCGACAGTTGGGACCCCGCCGAACTCTGCACTGTGGATCCTGCGGCGCGCGCGGACCTCCTCTGGTGGCGTGACACCGTGGCAGCCGTCGCGGCGTGCATAAACCCCTCCCCGTCGGACCCCATCTAGCGCCTTGAGCGCAGCTATCGCTAAGTCCCCGCCTTTCCCGGTCTTTGGTCCAAGGCCGTGATCCCCCGCCTTCCCAGCGACCCCAAGCTTCCTCTGGACGGTTCGGCGGTTCGGCGGTTTTGAGGTGCGTCATTACTTCTTACGCCTCGGGCTGGGCGGGAGGCGTCTGGTGGGGCGACGTCCGCCTCCACTACGCCTTCGCCCCGGAGCGGCTCTAGCGGTGGGGCACCTCCGCAAACCTCCGCGTGCTCTTCATGGTCCCCTGGACCATCGGGGAGATCGGCGCGCGCCTCACCGGCAGCAGCGTTTTCTTCCGCCTCGACAACACCTCCTCGGTAGGGGCGGTCAACAAGGGCGCATTGCTTCACCCGGACTCCCTCGAGCTGCTCGTGTGGCTTCTCGAACTCTAAGAGCGCTACGACATTGCGCTCATCGCCCGTCACGTCCCATGCCGGAAGAACACCCTCGCCGACAGCCTCTCCCGGCTTCGGGGCGCAATCAGGGACCAGGGCAGGTGCCTACTCGGCGACATCTTCCGCGCGTTGGAGGCCGCCTGCAGCCCCTTCGATGTCGACGCCTGCTCCGAGTGACCCTCTCGACCGCAACTCTTTCTGCCTCGCCTTCTGGTCGGCGATTGACAGTTGCCTCGCCCACAACTGGGCCGGCCGCCGGGTCTACTGCACCCCCCTTTCTCCGCCATGCGCGACGTCCTCCGACACTTCTAGGCGTGCTACGCCACCGCCCCCTCAACCACGGCAGGCACCTCTGTGCTCCCGGTCTGGGCGGAGGCCCCGTGGTGGCGGCTCACGGGCGGCGCGCAAGTCATCGCATATTTCCGCCGCGGCCACACCCTCTTCACCTCCCCCGAGTGGAGGGACGCCTGCCGGACCAACCCCACGCCGTGTGTACCGAGGCCCCACCACAGGGGGCGTCGTACTTATCCAAGTTCCCCCTGCAAGCCCCATCGACAGCCTCTCTGCCCGAGCCACCAGCGCAATGCCGCGCCTGTCAGATGAAGGCCTCAGGGATCTTCCACGCATGCGCCAGCTGCATGACGGCTTTGTGCGCCCGTTGCGCAGGACCCCCGGCACAAGGATGCCTGAATTTTACACCTGCCCCTCGTGCGCTGCCCCAGCGGTGCATGCCGTCCACCTCCCCGGGTGAGGCCGCATGCTTTTGGGCGCCGACAACCTCGAGGATCTTTTCCTCCGCTCATCTACCACCGACACCTACCGCATCAGCATGCGCGACTCCTGCTCCTTCTGCGCCGCGCGTGGCGCCACCCCCCTCCCCGCCACTCTAGGCCTCATGCATGGCTACGTCTACCACTGCACGAGCAACCGCTCGCTCGCCCCTTCCACCATCGCCGGCCGGCTGGCGGGCATCTCCGACTGGCACAGGCGCCAACTCCCACACCTGCGCCTCGCGGGCCGCCCCACGCTCAACCCGTGCAAGAACAGAAGCATCATCACCCTTGTCTCTATCTTGGGGCGCCGGACCGTGCGCCCCGCCAAGGGCCGACTCCCTGTTCGGATTCTGGAGTGACCTACGAGCAATGCTGCATCGCGGTTTCCCCCTGTCGGCGGCCTTTGGCAGGCACCAACGCATGTGCATCATCTTCCCTAACCTCGGGTGCCTCCGCTCTGCAGCCGCCGCGGCACTCACCTGCGACTACCGCGTGTTCGGCTCCGGCGCCGTGTCCTACACAGACCTCAGCGCGGTCCGCGTGCTCTTCAACGCGGAGCTGGGCTGCCGCTACATTCGCCTGCGCGTGGATGTCGACAAGAACGTTGACGCCCGTCACGAGTGCTTCGCCTACATCCAAGACCATGTGCCATGCCTTGCTGTCCGCACGGTCGACATGCTCGAGGACTACCTCCGCGTGTTCCGCCCACCCTCGGGAAGCCGCATGCTGGCCGCCCCCAAGTCCTCCCGCATCGGACCCCGACTTCGACACCACCCCTTACTCGGGCTTCAACTCGGCGTTCAAGGCCGCCTACGCGCGCGCCTTCCCCGACCCAGCCACCCTTACGATGCCCCTGGACCGTGTCGGCAGCCACGCCGGCCGCAAGTCCCTCGCGCAATGGCTTTGGGACGGCTACAGGTCCGCACGGGTCATCGCCCACGTCGGGCATTGGGCGTGCCGCCAGGACGCACTGGACGCCTACTTCAAGACGTCTGCCACCGAGATTATACGGCTCATCGCCGCTCTTTAACTATTTTTTATTGGACCAATGGGAGTGCAGCGGCGTCTTCACAGACACCGTTGTTAATCAGTGGCAAGATTTATCCTACACACCCATGTAACCGCCCCCCATGTGAGGTTACCAACACACTGCCTCATGATCTCTTCAAAAAGGCATGTAGTTTGGTGGTGGCCTGTGGGCCAGGGCCACACCGGTTTTCCGCAGAGATGAAGGATGACGCAACGGAAGCTCAAAACCAAGAATTATTAGAAAAAGATGTAGTTACAATGATTAGTAATTGGTAGTTGGATCCGTACTGAGGGGACCCCACTGCCAACAGAACTGGCCTGGGGCTGCCCCCAAGGGCTGTCTAGAAACGCAGTGCGTTTGTTAGTAACCAGAGGGGCAGCCGGGGTTGTTCTTCACAACATCTAGTATTTTCAGTATCTCCCGCCCACCCGCTCCGGGGAGTGCGGCGGCGTACACATACACCGCTACGAGTAGGCGCGCGAGGCGCGATTGGGCCCAATGTACTATGGGGACGGCACGAAATGGTACTGGTAGCAATATTACGGAATGCAGGCCGGCGGGCACTTCATTGCGACTACCGAGCCTAGCAGAAAAGTGGCGATTACACGGTATATACCGCGATTACGACAAAGCCCATTCTGTGGGAAAATCGCGATTACGGGCCATTACAGTGTAATTACGAGACATGCTGGGAGGCTAGTGACTCAGTGGCGGGAATTTTCCTACACAGTCATGTAACTGCCACCCTGTGAGGTTACCAACACACTGCCTCATGATCTCTTAAGAAACCCGCACGCAGCCATAACAAGGCGCGTCCCGCCGGGGCCAGGGTATAGAGCACCTTCGACAATGTGGCAGCGTGCTGGAAAGCAGCCGAGAAAGCAAGTAGAGCAGGGCAACGCACGGCAGCTCCAGGATGGCAACACAATTTTAAGAAAAGTGATTGTAAGAGCACAGCTGCTGAAAGGCCGTGCCTCTCCACCTCCTGGGCGAAAAGGGCGAGGTTGTACCCTCAGAAGAGGTCGTTGAGGGTGCTGGCGACGACAATTAGATTTTGCGTTATTATGCGCACTCGCGTACTCTCGGACCAATATGCGGACTCAATGGCGAGGCAAGCCCACGAGGGAGACCAGCTGACCGATTCTGCATCATCCCACAGCTGCACGGCGACTATGAAGAGCTGCCCGCCACTACGTGTCCACACTTGTAACGCCGACTGAATTTCTCTGCTGACCGGTCAGGCGCCGCTTGGGGACCAAGTCACTATGCCCACTGAGTCGGCGCGTCCCGACAAAAAATGCACTTCGTAGGGGTCAATTGCGGTGCCGGTGGAGTCCATGGGCCACACCCTCACGGTGCCCCTACCACCGTCGCATGCCAGGAGGGTGCCATCAGGGGACCAGGCAAGGGAAGAAATGCTGACGTGCAGTCTCCAAAGAGATACCGCCCCCCACCGGGGTTCACCACGGTGCTGCCTGCATTCATGGGCCACACCATCAGCATGCCAGTGGGCGTTCCAACGGCGAGGTGAGCCCCATTGGGTGACCAGCAGGCAACGCCGGTTGTTGTGTCTCCCAGATCAGAGGCGCCATCAAGGTCGATAATGGGGGCGAAAGCATTTTCGGATAACACCTTGAGCTTGCCTACAGCATATGCGCGCGGCGGCCCAGTGGGCCTAGTCACTTCTCTAGTTCTATGTAACCAGCCACTCTCCGCGCTTCACGCTCCCTCCCACTGTCCCCGGCTCACGCCGGAACCCGCAGACATGGCGGGTTGGTAGGGACGCTGCGCACAACATGTTATGGGCCCTCTAACATGGAGAGTTGTCGGCTCACAAGACCTCGCATGAAGTCCGATTGGGTGAGAAGCCCGGACGTAAAACTGATACCATCACCGCGGCCAGAAGGGGTCTCCACACTCAAAGCAACGCATGCACGCCGCACGTGCCGCGCAATGTCGCCTGAAGCTTTGCGCACTTTCAACGAAAGAAGCACACATCTTAAAGCTGGCTACCAGCATGACGCCAACGACCGCCATGCCGTACGGGCTCGCCCGCTATCAAGACGCCAGCGACCGCCGCGTATTCTTGCAGTTCCCGCCCGAACTCATCACAGTTATTCGGCTAGGCCAATTGAAACTTCGGGCAACGCTCGTCGACCAGTCACAAATTCGCCATGTCGTACGGGCTCGCCCGCTATCAAGACGCTAGCGACCGCCGCGTATTCTTGCAGTTCCCGCCCGAACTCATCACAGTTTATTATCGGCTCGGCCAATTGACCAGTCACCTTGTCGACCAGTCACAGATTCGTATCTCTACTCTCGGACCATGGGTGCCCCAGCGCCACGAATAGACGGCAACATGGGCAGCAGCATGGGCATCGGCTACCATGCGACGCGAGCTACCGCGCCGTTGCGTGCTGCCATGTACACTTATATGTCAATGCTGTGCCCGCTCGGCTCGACCAACGGGAAATTAGTATGCGACGCTCGGCACGCCAATGCCGAGGAGAAGGGGCCAGCCGCGACTTTAGTCCGCTTGACAGCCCGCGCAGTGAGTCAGTTAGAGGGCCAGCCCCGACCCACGCCAAGGTCATGGCATGGCGGGCTGCCTCTCTAGGCTAGCGACTGCCGCATGCAAAGACTTTTCTACTGACTAAGCTCGGCACACCAGCCCAAAGGCAAGGGGCGCTCATGATTTCCGGAGAGGCGTCACTACTCAGTCACTCAGAGAGACGTATGCTTCGCTCGACGCCGTCCGGCTACAACCCACGCAGTTAACGCTAGTTAGACTTCCTTGAGGGCCAGCCCCTATCCACGCCCATGACAGGGCATAGCGGGCTGCCTCTAGGGTAGTGACTAGCGCCAACAACCGAACGCCCATGCTTGTCGCATCCCCTAGCGACATTGAAGGGGGGGGGGGGGGTGTCATCAGTGTTGGTACACTACTATAGCATTTATACACTGTAGCTAGAGGGTATGCCGTAGAAATTTAGCACATGTCATCATGCATAGTCCGCACTAGCACGGCGCGCGCGCACCAGGCACCGCATCGCCTGCATGCATGCGTGCCGCTCCTCAGCGGGCATGGTCACTCCTATGTAACCAATCACTCTCCGCGCTCCACGCTCCCTACTCCCACAGTTCCCGGCTTGCGCCGGGACCCGCAGCCACGGCGGGTTGGTGGGGACGCTGCGCACACCAAGGATACCCCGCCACGAGTGCGCGCCCGAAGGTTCGTCCGCAGGGGACGGGAGTCCCGAAACGCGTATGCTTTTGCTACTGGATTTGCATGCGTCAAGATGATGAGAAGGTTGAAGACGAGCCACGTACATATGCACGATGTGGGGTGACTGCCGGTGGCTTGCCGGAGAACTCCCCGCCGCCGATGCGCAAACATGCTCGAGCAATGCCGCAGCCACACAATAGCTAACCGAGACCTTGACTCTGCTCAGCCAGCTGGAGGGGTTCGCGCTCCGGCGTCGGGCTGCTTAGTGTGTTGTTGGCTGCGCTATGTTGGAACCTTGACTTTGGTGATCGTCATTGGGGGCTGGATGTTGACGAGAAGCGCGCGGCGGCTACACCGCGTCGTCGCCCGCTAATAGTACGGATGAAACAGCGCAAATTGCATTTCAACATGCAGTCGAGGTGGGTTTTGCCAACATAGGAGGCTGTTTTACACGGAAAAGCGCCATTGTATGGCTAGGAAGGTTCAGCGAAAGGGGGGAATGTCGGAGGAGCAGCCCGCAGGGCGGAGGCGGAAAACGGGAGGGCGCTGCCGAAGGTAGCGAGCTGGAAGATGGCAGACGAGCTGATGGTGGTTGTCCTAAGTAGCTCCCCGGCCGGGAGCGCATGGCTCGCGGGCGATGGGGCAGCCCGTACTAAAACCCGATGGTATCACTTACCTAACTGGTAAAAACCACTACCAGACCGTGCGGGTCGCACTAGGACAGTTAAAGTCGTTAAGAAACCCCTTTACCACGTTTAGAACACTTCAACATACAATCGAGTCTGGTTTTGCCAGTTTACACGCGGTTCCTTTACGCCTGCGAGCGTGGGAAGTTGGCAGGCGCGTCGGCCAGACGAAGCCGGAAGATGTCTTGAGTTGTAGAAGGGGTCTCGTGCCGAGAGGTCAAACCTCGATCGAGGCGCATGCGCATAACATACGCGGACGGGAGATGTCGACGCCGGCGCGACATAGGCCGGGCGTATCGCGGAATTAAGGCGCCGTCTCCTGATGGCGCCCTAAAGCATTTGCCGAGCGCTGTTGTGGCGTGCGGCACGAGCTGGAATTGCAGGCCAGTAGAAGCAAGGGGTAGAAATGGCCAAGTTGGTGACGAGCACCCAGCAAAGCAACTGCTTAGGCACCAGTAGGACGAGTGCGGCTGCGCGCATGAGCGCGCGAGCGTGCCGCGTACATCCAAATGAAGTACTGGGACGATGTACGCGACGCGATGGTAACCCTGCACATGTACTGGCGATGCATGTTACGAGGGTTGGACACGCAACAACGCGCGATGACAGCGATGTCAGGCCGCTGCCATCACCAGCGGTGGTTGTTTCGCCCCCTCGCGCGAAGGGCGGCGGGTGAAAAGTACGGCGCTGAGGGGCGCGGAAACGTGACACCTTGTGTGGTCGTGTCGTGCCGGCTCTTAGGTGTGTCGGGGTCGGTTGTCGGCGATGTCGCAGACGATCCGCCGAGTGACTCGGTAAGTCGTCACCGTGGGTCTTTCTTATTCGAGAGATCTGAGCCGGCCGCAGCTCCGGGTTAGGGTTTTTAGGCTCCCGCGGCCCGTCGCTATTTTAGTATCACACAACTAACTACACGCAGGTTCCTAGCACCTTCGTCTGTCCGCAACACAGTGGTATATTCATTCGCTCCCATGCCCATACGAGAAGTTACTCGCACATGCTATAGCGCTCTAGATGGTTCTAGTAGGTTCTACTACCTACTGCTCAGACACTCCTAAGGCAGCGTTATATCCAACGCTAGGTAGTAACAGCGCGTACAACAATCGCGCTCCTGCTGGTACGCAGGCGTACGTACAGGCTACTCGCACCCTACGGGTACTCGTAATATTGTCCTGCACTTCATGGTCGCCTCGTAGTCGCTCGTACTGTCGCCTCGTCGTCCTCGTACTAGTACTTCGCCTTCGCTTGTACTCGCACTCGCCGTGCTCGTACTCGTACTTCGCTTGGCTTGTACTCGTTCTCGTACGCCTCAGTCGCCAGTCCTTCGCTCATTCTTCGGCTCCAGCAGGACATAGTAAATCAGTGTAGAGTTTTTTACAAAGTCGCACAAACGCATCCCACTGCGACCACAACAAACGTTGTTGAAGCATGATTAGGGCGAGGGCAACGAGCCCTCTCAAAATACCGGCGCATGAGCGGCACCACACTCGTCACATACCAATTACACGAGCAAGTAATCACGGGAAACCACATCGTGTAACGACCGTTGATCGATGCCACGACATCATGCTGCGAGGACACGAAGACCGGGTTGAAGTGTCTTGCGGGACAACAAATGGTCGCCCCGACGACACGGATGTCCTCCTTCGTCCGCGCCGATTTGCTGCATGCGGTAGGCGTAGTTGTCGTCGGTTACAACCGTAAGGAGAAGCGACCATGGTGCCGAGCGCGTCAACCTAACCTAATCCTCAAGTGTTGACTACTGCGAGAGGGTGCCCCACTGCGGGAGCCCCGAAGGCATATACTGCGACTCGACTCCGGGTATTGAGGTTTAAACACCCACAACGCGGGGACCCACCCAGCTCCAGTTTATTTATTTCCCGCCGTGCGCGTCGCTACCCGAAAACGTCCCAGCTACAAAGCCAAGGAAAAAACGGTAAAGCACCTCGGGCGCACGAGTAGGGAAAACCACATTACCGAGGAGTTGTCTGTCATTGCATGATGTTGTAACGCATGTGCGCGGCACGGCGTCTCACCACCGGGTGGATGA
Organism: Tetraselmis striata; assembly: GCA_006384855.1. Classification (NCBI taxonomy): domain Eukaryota; kingdom Viridiplantae; phylum Chlorophyta; class Chlorodendrophyceae; order Chlorodendrales; family Chlorodendraceae; genus Tetraselmis; species Tetraselmis striata. Next base: position 54,580 of record VCJN01002445.1, read on the forward strand.
ACCGTGGTGCGGACTTGTTCAGCCTCAGTGACCCTCGCGCGCACAAGTACGCAAAGCCGCTGCCGAAGGCAGCGAGCTGGAAGATGGCAGACGAGTTGGTGGTGGCTGTCCTAAGTAGCTCCCCGGTCGGGCTCGCGGGCGAGGGTGCAGTCCATACTAAAACCCGAAGATACCAATTACCTAATTGGTTAAAACCACTGCCAGACCGTACGGGTCGCATTAGGACAGTTAAAGCCGTAAGGAAACCCCATAAAGACGTTTAGAACATAATCGTGTACAACTACATATGGGACAAGGTGCGCGTGACAAGTGCGGATTGGTCATGGGCCAGTGACCGTCAAATAACCGGAAATATCAGAAAAATGTAACCAAAAAAGTATCGTAACATACCTAAAAACCCCCAAATTTCAATTTTCCGACTCTTCAGAGTTATCAATAAAGGGCTTATCAATGGGACAACTTTTGCCGGATGAAAAATATGCTGACATTTCCCCGAAATAAACTTAAGAGCCGGGGGGGGGGGGGGGGGGGCTACCAGTACCAGTAACAGTGAGCTTGCTTGGTGGCCGCTCGCTCGAGAGCGTGCTCGCTGCCTCATCAGACGGCGCAGATTCGTCTCCCATCCCGTTGCTGAAGCTGCACAGCACGTCCGAGGATCACCTACACACACACGTGCTCGCGTGGCCCGGACTCTGAACCGTGTGCGCATCACTCATCCATCCCGCTAAATGCGGGATGCGGTCCGCTTTTAGGCGGCTTGCTGTGTTGATTTTCTAATTCTGGGGAAGTGCCCTTTTTGTAATTCACACCAGTAACAGTGTGCATCACCCGTCTTGCGCGAACCCCCTTGGTGCCTTTTAAGACCGGTTTCTGAGACTACCTTCCCCAGTGTTTTAGACGGTGATCCAACAGTGTTGGAAATTCCGTCACTGGCCTACAATTAGTCTTGAGAAATGCTTCGGCAATTTGCTTGATGACTATAACGGAGCGTCGACTACCCAGGGCTTTCCGTAACTGGATTGCTGCCTAAACGGCCGTCGTAGAGACGCTGCAAGGGTTTCACTGGTGCCAGTCCTGTCCCGGGGGCGAAAAAAAAACACCTTCCCCCGCCGGGCCATTTTCTTTCTCTGCATGATTACTAATTGATTAGGAGATCACTCTTAAGTACTGATCCGTGTTCTGGATTCATGCGTTAAATACTGTGAGGGGCTAGCACTAGCGAGTGCATGCGCTTTCTTGGAGAGTTTTTGGGAGAGGCTCATTTGTTTTCCCTGCGCTCTGGGGAGTCGGGTTGACAGCTGAGATATCTATCTCCATGCAGATGCATGCTGATGAGATACATGGTGGATCGAGGGTAGGCATGAATTTGCGGATTATAACAAGCGGTCAAGCAAAGCTTGTGGGAGCCATATGTAGAAGGCCCCGGTGGCAGGAGGGACTTCAGGTAAACATTCTGAAAATTCTTTACTCTATGGCTGCATTAACTCGATTGATGTGGAGTTCCCACCAGGGTTGGGTTGCAGTATCAACTGCACTGCAGGCTGCAGTAACTACGGCATGCAGTTGAGCAACTGAACTGCAGCCTACAGTACTTTCCGAAAAGGGGCTGCAGTGCAGTTACCCAAAGTGCCCCAAATCTCACCGGATAACGTTTGGATGCTCCCTCTGTAACCAAAAATATTACTTATTACGTTTCGATGGCGCCCGCCAATGATGATAAGCCATATGGCGACGGTTCCGGCGGTCGGAGCGCCGCGGATAGCACCGTACTCGCTCGTACCATCACACGTCGCCGCATCGGGGCACAGACCAGTAGACCAGAGACACCAGCCGAACCTATCCTCACTTCACGCTCACCCAGGCATCACTACCCGTCATCCTCCTCTCGTCACTCTTCGGACGATGGCGGAGAACAGCACCGCCGCCGCCGCGGCCAGCCCTGCCACCCTCAGATTAGCAGGCGGGCAATTAGAGGGGTTTTCATGCCATCATGCTTTTCAACGCGTTTTTCACTATGCATGCGTTTGGACATCATTGTTGGACACCCAAAAATGTGCACACAGTAGGCTTTTCCCCACTGTACGCAATTTAATGAAATATTACAACTTCCACCACGATTGCTGCCCCTTTGCATCCGCCATGGCTGCCGCTTTGCCCTTCACTGTCCCGCCCTGCCCTATAATCGGCAGTTTCAGTGCTACTGCAGCCTGCAGTGCTGCAGCCTGTTGACTGCAGCCTGCACTGCAGACTGCCTGCAGCCTGCAGTACTAGAAAGTGGACTGCAGCCCAACCCTGGTTCCCACCTCGCTAAACCCCTTCTCCGGCGGGTGCTTTCTGCTCTCGACTAGCCACAGATGCGCGCGTGTGCTTCGTCTCGTAGCCAATGTAGCCGGCTCCGCCTGCCTGCATGTACCCGCTGCACTCGCCGGCCAGCAGCCCCGGCTGCGGCGACGCCGCCGCCGGCTGCCTGCCGACGCCACCCGCGGCCACGTCGGCTGCTTCGTGCTCCCCGCCCACGTCCCCATACACGCGAATGCCCCCAGCGGCGAGAAGCGATTCGACGGCACCGTTGGTGGCAGGACTGCGTGCAGTGCGCGGGTAGGAGGTTTTCTTCAGCAGCCGCTCCTCCTTCTCCGTGCGCGACGTGTACTCCGGCGGGCGCTGCTTCCCAGCAGTCTTTGCAGCGCGTGAGGGGGCACCGGACTGCACAGTGCCGGCCACGCTTGTCCCCGCGCGTACGTCCTGCAGCAGAAAAACAGGGCAGCAAAAAATGCCCGGGGGAGAGTGTGGGCGGGAAGGGCGAGAGGGGGGGGGGGGGGGGGGGGGGGGAGGAGGGGGTCATTGCCGCATTGCCTCGATGTGCATTACTCTCACGCCTTCGAGGCTGCGTCGGACACCATCCTTTGCCGCACATGGCAGTGATTGCATTGTACCATGTGAAGGGTTCCCACAAAAAAGAATAGAGCGCAGGGACCAAATCATCAAACCGTCCTTCGAATAATCAACTTGGACATCCGGACATGGCGTGCAGTGTGTGGGAATGTGCCTAAGGGATGGGTCGTCATAAAAATGATGGACAATAAGTACCGCATAAATGAGCGCACGCGGAACATACACCATGCTTGAGCATACACAAAGGGGTCTATCAACAGACGTTGGCGGCATGCAAATGGGCGGCAGAGGAGCGCACTGTGGTGGTGGGCTTGACCCCCGTGCTGCTGTACACCTCCAGCCGCTGCCGCTCCAGCTCCAGCGCCGAGTCCAGGATGTGCTGCTTCAGCTGCTGCAGAACCTCATCCGCCCTGGCGCCCTCGTTGGACTCCTCGTGCTGGCGCAGCCGCGACCTCTGCGGTGGGGACTGCTGCAGGAGGGTGGTTGCTGAATAGTCAGCGACCGACACGGGTCGGCGTTTTCCATTTAACATTTAAACTGAAACGTGCATGTACTTTTTGATTTAATATTGTTTAATACCATAGAGTGTTTTTGACCTCGCCCCCGGGCTAAATATTCACAATTCTTTTCCTTTAAGCACCCATTTTACTTGAATACTCGTTGCGCAGAGGGGGGGGGGGGGGGATAAACGATTTGTTAATTAGCGGCTTCACGGGACTACGGTGCAATCATCGCACAATACCGCCGAACGAATACTGCAAAATACCGCCGCGGGGGGGTGGGGGGGGGGGGGGGGAGGGGGGCACATATCAATCATAAACCCGCCGCGTGTCGCTATTCACCGGTGGTAGGGGGTTGAGAACGGCATTTATTCAGGGAGTGAACGAGGTAGTACGGTATAGTAAGTAATAATTGTAATTTTTTCAAAAACACCATTATTGTTCATTTTAAAAACCAATATTTGGGAAAATTGTCACAGACAGCTACCCGCAGGAACAGATGAGGCGGGATGCTCACCATGGAGCTACGGGGGCGCTCCTTGGAACCCCCGCCCTCCTTGCCTGCTGCCCGGGATGTGGTCGGCGGCTTGAGGCTTCGCGCCACAGACATGCCAAACAAGGGGTCCTTGCGCTTGACATCCATCGTCTGCAGCACCTCATGGCGGCTCTGGCGGGGCGGCAGCGCCCACAGCAGGCAAAGTCAGCCAGGTGCCCGCTACGGATCTTATTCAGCTCGCTGCTTGTACACGGGTGCCAGCGCGGTCATAGCAACACTGCAAATAATAATCTACCCGTCTTGCCAGAGGCCAGAACTATAGCAGAACTATAACGCATGTTTCTACAGGTCGGGCGCAACCCAATTTGTAGCTTATCATAGAGTTTCTTATATAGGTGGGTCAGCACCCGCGAATGACGCTGGTTCGGTGCTGAGGAGCTACCTTGAAGTAGTCAAACTTGAAGACGCACGAGCTGTGCATGACCTTCTGGATGTCGGCTGGGCACTGGTGGATTAGCTCCGCGGCGGCAATGGTGTAAAACTTGCAGTCTGTCTTGGCCTCCACAAACCTTATCAAACGGGGCACGGCAAGTCAGGCCGGGTAGCAGAGGAACCTGATGGCTGGAAGGATGAAAATGCGTCAGCGGGTGGGAGCGCAGGGACGGGCAGGAGAGCGGCCCGAGGAGCGCACCACCCTTCCTGGCGGAATTCTGGAAACAGGGCCGCCTCTCCGAAGAAGTTTCCTAGATCGCACAATCACAGGCGTATTACACACGGGCACCAGAAAACATGGCAATCATAGGACTTTGGATTCGTCTGCTGATAAATCCTCCAAGCCTATTGTCACATAGGAGCATCTTCATGCTTACACCACCATACACCATGACAGGCAGAGGGTCTTGCTGGGCTATGTGCGTATGCATGCGGCGCTGTGTGACCAGTAAGGTAGGCGCTCTGGGCCGTTAAGGACAGAAAGGAAGAGGGCAAGGGGGACGAGCGCACCTGGGCCAAGTCGGCTGATGGTGTGGGCGTCGTAGAACGGATCGGCGCCTTTGACGGTCGGAATGGGATCCGCATGCTTGCCCACCGCGCGGCGCAGACGGCAGTCGCCCTCCACGACAAAGTATACGGTCGTGTCGTTCATCACATCAAACACGGTCCCCTCCTGCGCCGTCGTCAAAAAACAATCTTCAAAGGAAGAACAAATAGAAGAACATCACGTGGAATATATAGTGCACAGGCTAATGAATATGAGACAACAGCATCCATTTCGTTGACCTGAGCCATTGAGCTGTTATCCCTTCCTTTGCCGCTTCCTTATCAACACCTGGAGGTGTATTGTAGTTGCTATGCGCAGTTGTATTGTAGAGGAGGAAGAATGACATCGCTTGATTTTATGTTTTAGGTTGGTTTGGTGGAGAGGTGTCATGCGAGAAGCTACATGTGGGGAATGCCACGCACACACACACAGTATAGCTCAGGTCATGGCGTCAACGTGGCGTGATCTTTATTGTTTCTGAAGTAATGTGTTTGTTGCCATTTTGACAGTCTAGCACAAACAGCAGATATTGGGGCTGCTTGGCCATGGAAAGGAATTCATTTTTTTGTTCCATGATAGATTCCTTTTCCCCATATACTATGGTCTTACTTTTTTCTGAACCAGTCGAGACAATGCTATCACGTTACCATGTAAAGATAAAGCAGTTCCAGATAGGGGGAGGGGCTCCCACCGTGTGGATCACAGCCTGAAGAAGGTGCGCCATGACCTCAAGCCGATGTGTGGGCACCACCTCAAACATCTGTAGCGATCGCAGGTAGAGCAGGCGCTCCTGCAGGCTGACGCCAAAGAGGTCGCGCAGAATGCGCTGGAACTCCTCCCGCGTTACGCTGAGCAGCTCGGCACGCGTGGACTGCACCGCCACGGTGGCGCTCCGGGGTGCGTCCAGCTGCAGGTGCAAGCGGCAATGAATTGGATCCGAAGCGCTAAATTGGGTTCGCAGATCAACAAAAACAATCACCTGTCTTGCAACATCGAGTCTGAGATTCTGTGCTTTTTTTGTCGCTATTCGTGGCATATTCTAGTATATTTCTAGGTGCATATAATTTTAATGTCCGGGGTCGTGGTGGTGGGGGGCGGGGGGGGAGGGCGGGGCGGGGGGGGGAGGGGGGGGGATAGAATGAAAACCACACAGGGCTTTAGCTAGTCATCTTTAGGGTCCAGTGGTGCCCTAAGGGTACCGCTGGGCCACTACCATACCATAGCGAATCCACAGCGCTGTGGCGGCAGTCAAGGAGCTGGAGATTCGGGTTGTGGACGAGGAGCGGCAGTACACAACATGGTGCGCCGCCTGCAATGAGCGAGCAGCGGCGCGGTGGGGAGCCTACCAGCAGCGCCATCTCGCCGAATGAGTCACCGGCTTTGAGCACCGCCACAGAGTGCAGCTGGCCCGAACGAAATTCCGAGACTTCGTTGACGCAAACCTCCACCTGCGGATCAAACTGTCTTAATGTACCCCATCCAGCCCTCTTCGCCAGCGACCCACACAGTGGGGCAGCTATAACGCATGTTGATTTCGACTCACAGGTGGGGCCAGACGACCCACAGCGAAGTCCACGTCAAGTGAACAGCGCGCACCTTGCCAGAGGCGATGATGTAGAATTTGTCCGGCGCGTCGCCCATTGTGAAGACGATCTCATTGCGAACGTACGTTTCAAGCTTCATGACTGCGCACACCTCGCTCTGCAGCGACTTTGGCAGCATGCGGAAGAAGTAACAGAGGGAGTTGACGAGCTCCATCAACCGTCTGCAGGCACACCGCACGCCGCCATTCAGAAGGTGACTCATGTAGGGCCATGCTGCGGCGGGCCTGCTGGTACTATGGCCATATGAGTACCAATGCGCGCACGGCTGGTCTGCGACCATGCCACACCTAACGGCGTCCGCGTTCCGGTGCTCCTGCCTCAGCAGGAACTGCAGCTTCTTCAGGTTCAGCTGGCGCAGCTCTTCGTGCGCCAGCGCCACCTTGTCGTCATGCCCAGCCTGCACCCGGCCACCGCGCGGCTCTGCGGGCTTCGGCTTCGGCCGAATGTGCCCATTAGGTGGTCGCACAACGCCATTCTCGGGCTTGAAGAGACGCCTACCCATGCGGGGTTAACACTCAGGTATGTGCGGTGCATCCCACTCAAGCGCAGAGCAGGAGGCGTGCAGACACTCAACAGCAGATTGCATCACACGGGCGCGGTCAGGTGAACATCTGCACCGTTTGTCCCCCTCTTTCTGCTGCACGGGCTGCCCCCAGCCGGCAGTGTTCGAATGCGGCATGACAGCGGCGATTGCCGCGCAGGTTGTGGCCAGTTGCTCCTGGCTCCTGGCTCCACGGTGCCTGCGCTTGCCTCCTCTCGGCGAGCTGCGCGGCGCCGCCAACGGCCACGGTCTGGAGAGCGCCCGCTCGCGCCGGGTGCCGACGGTGGGGGTGCTGTCGTCGCGGAAACCAGCGTAGGGGTGCTCGGTGTTTGCTGCTGCTGAGATGGAGCACTCTCGCAAATGACGACTTCCATGCCTGGAGGAGTCCGCTGCGCCTCATCCCTCAGCATCCAGCCAGGCGCATGCCAGCATGCCCGCAGTAGTCGCTACCCGTATAGGCAGGTTGCGACTACCGACTATACTGGCCCGCGCGCGGTTGCACGAGTGAGTACGGGTACCATTTTTTTTTAGTTTTTCCGCCCCCCGGGACAGGTTTTATTGCGTGCTAACGATGCCGACGATTCGTAACGCGCCCACACCGATGATGCCTTTACTAGTTTAGCGGCATTGAACTTTTTGGTTACAAGGAGAGCGTCAAGAGAATGCACGGAAAGTATTGGGGAAGGAAAAAGCCTACATTTAAGCAGAAGCGGAAGCAGTTTAGAGGCATCGCGCGCGGCTAGTGACCTCCACTCAAGTCAGGGCGACTTGTACCAGTAATCGTTGGCCCCGGTGGTTGGGAGCTAGATCATTCTGCCCTCGACGGAGCACAACCCCGTCACTGCTGACCTATACGGCGACGCGCTCATGAACCTCCCGGCGCCTGGAGACGCTCACTAGCTACTGGTGTCAGTGTACAGCACGACGCTATCGCAGATGCCTTCCGCGATCACTGTGTTCACGACCTAGGTATCGCGGTACGGCGGCAGGTGAATGACTTGTTCCAGCAGGCAGTGCCTCTCGGCAACACCGTACCCAGGGATGAACTCAAGGACCTAGTGCCGGACGCAGAGCTCTCCCTTCCGGCGTTCAACGTCGTGACTGGGAGTTATGATCCCCAGAGCTTGAAGTCCACGATGCCGGAGTTCAAGACTATGCGGTACGGGGTCAAGTACACTTCATTGCCCCGGGCCACGGCTGTGGATCGGTTTGAGCGCTCCCTGTTGGGCGACATACAACGGGAGTTGGCTGCGCGGGATGCGGCGTGGCACAACACGGAGCCCGGACAGAAGGGTCCTCTTCGAGACATCCTGGTTATGTCGGAGTACACGGGCATGGTCTTCGGCACAGTGGGTGAGGTGAGCAAGAGGGTGCACCGCACAGTGCGTGGTATCGCATGCTTGGCTGCGGATAGAGGTGCCCTCTCATCGCGGGGCACTCGGTGCATCACCCGGGCTCACCAAGTGGCCTTGCTCGCAAGAGATTTCCTCAAGGTCCTGAGCTTCGTGGCGGCTCGAGAGCGCGCTCGCTACCTCATCAGACGGCACAGATTCGTCTGCCATCCCGTTGCTGAAGCTGCACAGCACGTCCGAGGATCACCCACACACACACGTGCACGCGTGGCCCGGACTCTGAACCATGTGCGAATGACTCATCCATCCCGCCGTATGCGGGATGCGGGCCGCTTTTAGGCGGCTTGCTGTGTTGATTTTCTAGTTCTGGGGAACTGCCCTTTTTGTAATTCACACCAGTAATCGTTATTTGTGAGGATATATCCTATACCCTCACTGGCCCTAATCACCATAGCACAGTAGGTGCGTAGCGCGCGCCCGTCAGATGACGGGCTGCTCCCGCGCCCTGCCGGCCGCATCGCGCCGCCTGATATATCAGGCACGGCGCCTGACGGCCTGTAATCAGATCATACTCAACCACCACCACCGTGGAATAGCACTGCCTCTCACCACCACGCGCATATTCCCTCACATTTGGTGCTTCTACCTAATCGATCGCTCCCTCGCGAGCACTATCCAACTATACCATAACCGCCTGTCGCATAGCGACTGCGGGCGTCGGCAATTACCCCGCCGGAAAACTATAATAGGCTTCTCCGAAAGCCATCGATACGCAACAATCCTGCCAAGAGGCAGCATAGGGTTGTCGAAACTTCTCGACGACTACCTGTATCGAATCATAACTCCGCTCCCTCCGTCAGCGGAAGCCTACTCTACTCGTTGCGCGAGTTCGACGTTGCAAAGGATAATGTTCTTCCCGCTCGGATAGAGCCTGTAGATTACCCGGGCGCTACAACTCATGCATGACGCAGTACATCTTCGACGCTTCAACATATGAGTCGAATGGAGGTTAGTGGCCTAACAGTTAAGCCACTCCACCCCACCCTACCCCAAACTCCCACCCACCCTACCATAGAACATCGCCAGGAATCATAAGCTGTTGCATCGCAAACTATGTTGAGCCCACATAGGCCTGAAAACAAAAAACAAATTGAGCCCATATAGAGGCCCGAGACAAAACTATATTCTGAACCATAACGTTGCCAAGAATGGCAGCTGCTGACGAAACCATAAATAGTCACCCGACTCGGGTTGACGACAATAATGAGGATGATCAATCACAAACATATACATCCCAATCACCATCAGCATATGTGGCTGTCGTTTTGCATAATACGCCAGCCAACAATATAGACAAGCAACTTGATGTTGCTATCGTATCATCTTCGCACCTGGCCCATAATTTTTACTGGTTGCCATATGCTCGGATGAATCCATGTGAGTCGGCCATGGAGACGGCAGTCGATAGAGTCTGTCGAGACCAACTGAATCTAGATGGTCAAAGAATCTCATTTGCGTCTTGTTACTGAACAATCTGTGGATATAACGAATGACAATATTCCACAGCCAACGCAAGACCTTAACCCATGGCCGCCAAAATTTCACATTACGATATTTGCCTTGAATGTTCCATCCAACCTGTTTTATCGGTTGGTGCCCAAAAGGGCCGATTCAAATTATCATGTGGTCGCGTCGACTCGAGTGCGAGAGCCGATCGCAGTGATACGTTACCATATATCGTGGCGAAAACTGTTTCATACCATATTCAACAGCTACGATAATGAGATTTACTTTGATGGTGACTTGCACCAGAAACTTGATCAGATTGTAGAGAGTTGTGCAAATTACCTCTACAAAATTGATCAGTTTTTCTTTTACAACTATATGCCTTTTCTTTAGGCTGAGTTCACAGCCTACTGACAATACCTGCTAAATATGCAGGATGGATCATAGCCCAATTGACGATACCCCTCAGGCTCAGCAGTTTCCTGAGGTGTTACAAGTAGGTCATGCTTTGCCTTACCTCCACGATATGCAACATAATGCATGCCAACCTGAGGAACAATCTGGCGAGCAAATGCAGCCAGAGGGGGAGGAGGAGATAACATCACAACCCTCCCAACGACATCATCCTGAGCATACCTCAGAGCAGGGCACTGACAGCTCTTGTTCTGATGATGATAATAAAAGGCAACATGCGCCAATCATATCAACCAATGAGGTGTTCATGTCTGGATACCAGACATACTATGACATGATGCGTGATGATAGCAACAACATCCAAAACATTATCATCCTGGGTTTTCAATCCAGTGACTCAAATGTTAAAATAGATGCACTGAGACAAGCGGGCGGACATGCTGCGTGATGACAGCAACAACATCCAAAACATTATCCTGGGTTTTCAATCCAGTGACTCAAATGATAAAATAGATGCAATGAGACAAGCGGGCGGACTGGTCCTTCCTTATGCGGACTCAGATCTCGCGCCGTACAAAGATATGGCAGCAAATATTGAACATAACCAAGGCTGGAATGCAGACCTTGTGGACATGATGGCTGACTTTGTCACGGCCTCGACTGACAGTATAATGACACAATATCACAGACTGAACAAGCCTGCCGGGGCTGAGGACCCCCAGCAGAGAACTATATTGCAATTGCAGTACATCGATAATGTGCTAGCACTTGCTACGCCCAGGCCAGCCAATACTGCTCTCATACCGTTTCTAGGGGCATTCATCTGCCAGGTCCATGTGCTCATATATTGCAAAATATTCTTGATGGCGCATAAGCCTGGATCCAAGCCCGAATGGGTCATGGAATATATTAGCCAGCTGGCCCCTCACCTTGAGGCATGGAAGCTGAGGTATAATGCAGAGATTCACGAAGGTTTCAAAACCGCCGTGAAGATATTCCCTGCAACATAATATCCCAAGAAATAGTCTGCAAACCAACCCATGGGGTTGCCATTTTATTCAATCATTCGTAAGATGATAGCCCAGGCGGCGTCTGGGCAGCATACTGTAAACCTTGCAAGCAAAGGCAAGGCACCGGTGGAGATTGCTCCGGTGCGTCAACATAACCCACATGCAGGACAATATGGCGGTACTGCAGGCAAGCGTTCAACATACCCTTTAATTGGAGAGCCAAGAAACAAGTCGCCCAGGCATGAAGCCCCACCTTCGGTGAGTGGCTGGCCTGAGTTGGCTCCAACATATGCTGCCGTAACATGACAACAACCATATCTGCACTTGAAACTGACCCCGTTGGTGGGGCAGGAAAAGCTGCATGCTAACCATAACAATACTCTGTTCTTGACTGAAATCCTACAGATTCTAGACAGAGTGGGACCCACCGTAACGGCACATGCCTATGACTACATGTCAGAGAGATATGTGCTTGATTCCATCAACAAACAGTCCCAATACTATACAACGATAGAAACCATGTTTGCCCAGAAGCGAGGTATACATGGTACTGCCGTTAATGATTTTCATCAATTGGCAAAGAACATAATATGCTACATACAAAGTAAAAACTGTAGCTATGATCCTCAGGATGTCTCAGGCATAATGGAATTTTGCCTGCAGACCATATCATACAAATACTGTAACAATTTGGCCACATTTTTCCGTTGGGTGTTGCAGTTGATTGGGTACAGTGATACTCATCCCAGCACTCCAGATATGTCAAACATTATCTGATCGGAAAATTCCGTAAACATAACGAGCTGAAAATTGAGTTTCAAAGGCAGCTCGAAATTCACACTGTAAGCCACTAGACATTAACCATAAGAACCATACAGGAAATCATTGATATCATAGATTCGTGGAAGATACTTAGACGAGGTCAAATCCACCCACAGTATTCCAACACAATATTCTTTCCGTCAGGAGTCTCGTGCGTTGACATGACTACATGGTCGAGGGTCTGGCCGAGGTTCCAGACCTCCAAGGCAATCATATATTGCAGACTGGCATGGCCGTGGCGGCCGGACTGCTGGCCGGGGTCGCACTCAAAGGCAGGCGAACCCCAGAAAACTCCGATATAATCCAGACTACCTTTGGATTCATCCTAACGGTAGACATGTTTGCTCATATTGTAATGGGTCTGGTCACAATTTCTTGGCTTGCGAATGGAGAGCGCAAGAGGCATGAGATCCTGCCCCGCCATCAAAGAAACACTATAATGATCAAATGCTTAATCGCCAAGCAGCCTGGAAACGGACACATCCTAACCAGGACTGGGCACAAGCATGCCATGAGGCTTATGATAACCTGAGCATACATCTAGGCTTGCAGCCAGGCTCAGCGCAACTGCTGAACACATCAGTAAGACCAATTATGCTTCCAAAGCGTGATGGTGATGGTGGCCGTGGTGATGGTCGAGGCCGCCGAGGCGGCCGAGGTGGCCGCTCTGGGAGAGGCGGCGGCAGAACCGCTGGCCGCAGCCAGGGTGGTCGTGGTGGAGAACACCCTTAGGTCACCATACAACATTGTAACCCACAAAATAGTGGAGATCAATTCGTCCGCAGCGCTCCAAAGAAGAGCATGCATGCTGAGGCACCGACCCAGCAAACTGCAAACACATCTGCAGTATAATAGAAAACATTGGCACTTTGTAGACTAACCAAGTAAAACATGTAATTACATTTGCAATTAAGTGTGCCAATGCAAGTCTCCTTACAATCTGATTAAATGTTGCCATAGAATGCATAAGCTCACCGTAGTAATGCATTGAATTGGCAGCAACTTTGATTTGCGGTGATTTGGATTGTGGCCGTTTAGTTGATCTGTGCCATGGGACGCTCTGGAGTGATCCTGAACGTGAGCTTGCTCCTGTCGCTTGCGGCAGGTTCACCAACAATCAGAGTTCATTAAAGTCGGCCGACGAACACATTCCTCTGACCATATCGTTGTAATAGCTGAACTGTATGTTACTGTATGATTAAGTATTAATGGGCAAAACACCAAAGCAAGCCCTCACAGAGGATGTGGGACCACTGCGTAGAAAACGTAGGGTCGATGACACACAGGACACACCTGTTGTGCATCATGTACTGGAGACGCAAAAGCGCAGAAGGCGCAAACATAATAAACATCACTATACCACTGGTCAAAAAGGCAGCTCATCCCAAGCGCCACAAATTGAACTAGTTGAACAATAAATATATCAGCAAAAGCCACCAACTACTGTGGATAATGCTGCACAAACGGAAACTCTTGAGCTCCGGGATATGCAGACTCAAATTGATGCGCTCATATCTGACTATAATAACAGTCTGACCAGGGCAATGACTCCTAGGTCTGATCATAACGATGCAACGGCAACAATAACAGCAGTCACAACACCCCAGCACGATACCTACCCATCATTCAATCATGATGCTTGGGAAGAATTAAACATGATCTGGGGGCCGTTCACCCTTGATGGGGCGGCAACTGCTGAAACTACAAAAGTCTTGGACAGTTTCTGTTCCCCAACCAATTCTTTTTTTGATGCTGACATTACTAACCATCATGTGTGGCTAAATCCACCATTTGAGAAAATATCTGACTTTATTATCGCCGGCTTCCAAAGGAAGCGCAGGTAGAACCCATATAATATTTCTGCAGTCATTGCAGTTCCCAAGTGGAAAAACAATAAAAAATGTTTAGCACATTCTGAACACATGCCGTAAAATCCACCATTACCCACAGGGTGCATATTTGTATGACATCCCTGATCCTAAAAACCATAAAGAGCGGATGTCAATGGGTCCGACTCCATTTTCAGTTGATGTTTATCTGGCTTATCATACTGTGGAGGACCGAGTGCGAGACAAAGCACACAATATAAGAACAAAGTATGAAATCCCCACAGCAAATTTTACCTCTCAGATTGTTGATACGGATATGTTGAAGGCAAATGCAAAAATTAAAGCCGATAACAATATCATGTCTGGTCAAGTGGATAGTCTGATTGACAGTGCTGCCCAGCGAGAATTTATCTCGTGGGACATTGTACAAAAATATGACCTGCCGGTGAAATTGCTGGATCAAGCAATAAAAATTACAACTGGCAGATGGCACAACATATAAGATCTCTCGGCACTATGTAACAATAACGCTTCACTTTGAGGCTGGTTATACCACAGAGGCTAATTTGTTTGCCTCCCGAGTAACAATAACTGGGATGTCATATTAGGCATTCCATGGCTCAGAAAAAATAATCCAGATATTCCACTGGGATGATGGAACTATACACGAGAGACAGACAGATGCAACACTGTTTGGCTGTGAGGTCCAACCCAGACCAGCAGTAGTAAGTATCTTGTCGGCAAATCAGATGGCTAAGCTGCTCCACATCTCTGCTGAACCAGTCAAAAATGCAGATGCAGCATCATTTTTTATAGCCACTCTGAAAGAAGACTTTATTGGTACCCAGACATCGCAGATAAACTCGGATGATCTGCAGGTACACACTGATTTTGGTCAACAATATGATGAAAAAATATTGAACATTATAAAACAATATGGTCACGATAAGAATACCTTAACAGACCTGCCACCGAGCAGAGGAAAATATGATCACAGTATACCTACCATACCTGATGCTAACCCGCCGAAAGGTCACATTTATAAAATGTCTCCTGCGGAGCTAACTGAGCTGAAAAAACAGCTAACACAGTACCTGGAGAAAAACTGGATCCGACCCAGTTATTCACCATTTGCAGCTCCGGTACTGTTTGCCAGAAAATCTGATGGCACTCTCCGGATGTGCATTGACTATAGATCGCTGAACAAAATAACACTGGGTACACAATATCCTTTGCCCAGAATTGATACTATATTAGACCGTATTGCCACTGGCAAATGCTGGACTTGCTTAGACTTGTCCAAGGCATACCATCAGATCCGTGTGAAGGAGGAAGATGTCTATAAGACATCCTTCATCACTCAGTTGGGTCAATTTGAGATGAGAGTCCTGCCATTTGGCCTGAAAACAGCGCCAGGCGGATTCCAATCATATATTAACGCAGTTTTCAACGGGACTGCTGATGACACACATCATGATGCAAATATCCTTGATGATTTTGTAGTCTGTTATCTTGACGATATCATCATATTCAGCGACACTCCGGAGCAACATATTGACCATATTGATCAGGTCCTTGCGAGGTTGCGCAAGCACCATCTGTACCTGAATCCCCAAAAATCACAGTGGGGTAAAAAGCAAATAATATACCTGGGTCACCGTATAACGGAAAAGGGCAAGTTCCCTGACCCTGATAAAATAAAAGCAGTCACAGAATGGCCGGTCCCAAAGTCTGTTACAGACGTGAGAGCCTTTTTAGGCTTTGTAGGATATTATCGATCATTTATTGAGGACTTTGCTGCTATAGCAAAGCCCCTATTTGATCTGACAAAAAGTAATATATTTCCGGCCTGGACTGACACCCACCAACATGCTTTTGATCGCCTAAAATATAAAATGACACACGCCCCGGTTCTGATGAATCCCATCACTGGCCCGGACGCAGAGTTCGTGGTCACAACCGATGCCAGCAAATATGCTGTGGGGGCGGTGCTCATGCAAAAAGACCCGAATGCCGGACAGCTGCGTCCTGTGGCTTACCTGGCAAAGGTCTTGAGGGGTGCGCAACTGCGCTATTCCACCTATGATACTGAATTCCTGGGAGTAGTAATTGCTCTCCAGCACTGGCGACATTATTTGGAAGGGTGTAAACATTTTACCTGTAGTCACTGACCATACCACCCTCCGTCATCTGCCAACGCAAGAAAAGCTCAGCAGAAAACATGCTGGCTGGTCCCAAATCATATCACCATATATGGACAATATGGACATTGTCTATAAAAAGGATCTCAAAATATGGCAGATGCACTGAGTAGGCGACCAGATCTAAAAGATCTGAAGGCATCATTAGATGCATACTATATGCAGACCTTTGAGGAGGATCTGGAGCACATCACTGAATGGCTCAACCTTACCACTGTCTCGATACAGTTGGATAAACAATTCCTCAACAATATCAAATTAAAATATATGCAGGACCCAAAATTGAACAGGGAGAAGCTACCCCCTGGAGTACGATATGACCACCATACTGAACTGTATATGGTAGCTGATAAAATATATATTCCTGCAGATGATGAACTCAAAAAGAGCATCATCAAAGAACATCATGATATTAAGACGGCTGGCCATAACGGTATTCTCAGAACTGAGAAATTGATCAAAAGAAATTTTTGCTGGCCGCACATGCACCAAAACATAAAAACATATATCCGAAACTGTAAAGTCTGTAAGCTGACAAAACAGCATACACATGCTCCAGCAGCGGCTTTACAGCCACTGCCAACACCAACTGTACCATGGGAATATTTCAGTCTTGACTTTATCACAAATTTACCATCAGTGGATGGTTATGACTGTATTGCCACTTTTGTGGATTTATTCACAAAGCAGGCTCACTTTGTACCCTGCCAGAAAGCCATCACGGCTCCTGAACTGGCACAATTGTACATCAAAAATATATACAGACTCCACGGTCTCAGTACCTGCATGGTAGGAGACCGGGACACAAAATATACATCATCATACTTCCAAGAACTGTTCAAACAGCTTGGTACAACATTAAACCTCAGTACTGCTTATCATCCGCAGACTGATGGTCAGACTGAAATATTAAACAAAATAATTGAGCAGTTGCTGCGAGCTTTCTGCTACAATAACCAGGAGGACTGGGTGAACTACCTGTCACTCGCTGAGTTCAATTATAATAACACAGAATCGTCAACAACAAAGTTTACTCCATTCCAGGCAATATATGGCTTCCATCCTCGGTTGCCAATAGATATTGTGAACCCCAAAACTGGAGTGAGAGAGACTACCATAGACATTCTGTCGAAAATACAAGATATACACAATCTGGTGCATGAAAATATTATAACTGCCAAAGAATACCAAAGGCATTACCATGATAAAAACAATAAGCAGCCGATCACATTTCAAATCGGTGACAAAATAATGATAAAAACAGACGATATGATTATACGCGGACAAAAATGTCCCAAGCTCAAACAACGATATGTAGGACCATATGAGGTCATCCAACAGGTGAATCCTCAGGCCTACAAGATACAATTACCACCCGAGCTTGAGTGCCACCCAGTATTTCATGTCTCCAAGCTGAGACCCTGGGACACCGTATCTGCGCAAACTTATATTCCTGATGCCTTGATTGGCAGACCGACACGCAGAACTGATGATCCGATCATTGCGAACATCACAGACAATAAATTGGCACTATATCCCAGACTGTATGCAAAGGGCAAAGCCTTGCTATTTAAAGTAAGGTTCCACAATTTCCCGGCAACCGGAGATGATTGGATGCCCTATGAAACAATGCGATATTCACCGCTGATGCAGCATTTCATGTTGTCTGCACGTTTCAAAAATATCTCGACCTCACAAGCATATCTTGCTGCTAAGGCGAGCCACCCGCAACGGTTTCCACCGTGAATCTGTTGACTCAGATTTATCAGAGCGGGGTGGAATGTGAGGATATATCCTATACCCTCACTAGCCCTAATCACCATAGCACAGTAGGCGCGTAGCGCGCGCCCGTCAGATGACGGGCTGCTCCCGCGCCCTGCCGGCCGCATCGCGCCGCCTGCTATATCAGGCACGGCCCCTGACGGCATGTAATCAGATCATACTCAACCACCACCACAGTGGAATAGCACTGCCTCTCACCACCACGCGCATATTCCCTCACATTATTGCTGATGAAGAGATTGTTTTTCCCGCCCCCGGGACAGGCGGACTGGCACCAGTGAAACCCTTGCAACGTCTCTACGACGGCCGTCTAGGCAGCAATCCAGTTACGGAAAGCCCTACACATGCGCATATTCGGCAGTTGTGATTTAAATGTTATGTTAAAGGTACGAGTACCGGATTTCCGGAGAAACTGCGGGGGGGGGGGGGGGGGGGGGGTCTTTAATTTGGGGTCGAAACCTTCATTTCAGTACTTAAGCAGTGCTGGGCGGCTGGGTCTCTCACCGCCGCACCGCGTGCGCAAGCAACGGTATCTATATCATCCGGGCAAACGATACCGTATCATAAAGCGGCGACATACAGCAAGTCAGCGGCAGCATAGTACTACATGGAGAGGTGGATAGGGCCAACATATGGGTGGGTTAGTTGCCTTGATGCTGACTGTAATTTGCTGATGTTTCCAAAAAGTGCCCCACCCCCTCTCCGTTTGATGCTTGCATATGGCAGGGAACACGCTCCTGCACACAGCCATGCATTGAAAGAGTTCAGAAAAGTCATGCAAGTGGCGGGAGTTGTTTTTTAGCTGAGGGCATGTTCTGATATAAGTACTGTCAGACCTAATCTAAGATAGTTGAAGGGGGGGGGGGGGGGTAAAGTTGAGGGGGGGGGGGGGGGGGCTAGAACACAACATTTAATCGTAACTGCCTCATATCGCCGATTCGCCGGGGACGGCATCTATGATTTTACTCTACTGGTGCCTCGTCCAGATATGTTGTATATATGCAACAAATGTTGTATATATATTATAGAAAATACGGGCCTAGTACGATAGGCAGAACTAGCATGATGCCCACCAAGGCGCCAGAGGAGGTCCAAAGGGCCCCAAACAGGATGTACTTAAGTTGGTCCGGGACCGCTCGGGTCGGCTGATCGGTCAATGCAAAGCGGCCACCATTGTTATATACTCTACACTGTTGTACTATGTACTGCTGGAGCCGAAGAAGGAGCGAAGAACTGGCGACTGAGGCGTACGAGAACTCGCACTCGCTGTGCTCGTACTCGTACTTCGCTTGGCTTGTACTCGTTCTCGTACGCCTCAGTCGCTTGTTCTTCGCTCCTTCTGCGGCTCCGGCGGTACAAAGTACAACCATTCCCAACCCACCGATTCACCATGAGACAACCTATTCCGCTCAAGTTAGAGCCGTTGAGCCGCCCGTCGTGGGCCGTATCAAGCCCTGCACCCGGCAAGCTACGCCAACACATGGCTATGAAGTTTGGAGAAGTTGCGGAGTCTGTCGTGAATAACACATTCCGCATCAGGTGGGACGACAGCACCGAGTCCCCCGATACCTCCAACGCGCTAAAGTTGCAAACCACCGGCGCCGGCACCTTGCTTTAGGTATGACCCCCGTACCACCAAGCACTCGCTTAATACCTGGCATGGACGATATATCGTCGGCATGTGATAAACATGTCGACACGTGTGGGCGGCGCGGCCGTGCGATCGCGTCTGGCTGTTGAATCGGAATTCGTTTTTTAATTGAAATATCACAACAACGGCTGACTGACCTGCGCCATGCAAGTCAGTCAGCCCTGCCTACCAGCCCCGTCCCGGACTCGAGGCAAGCTATGCCATGCCCATGACCTCACGTGACTCCAGAACATCTCCGGCAGTGCCATGGTCGCATCGCCGGTTGTCCGTGGTGACTGTCCCTGGGCCGAACCACGTTGGTCCGACCGCCGTGCCTCCGTCGCTGGTCCGACCGCCGTGCCTCCGTCGCGTTTCGCCGCCGCTACTGTTCCGTCCGACTGCGACAGCTCGGCAAACGCCCCGGCAATAACAATGCCAATAAGTCCTTTCGCTGCACTATGTGCCGTGTTGACGATGACAACGTGGGCTTGATCTCCTGCAAGAGCCCGGAGTGTGACATACCTTTGTGCACCCCAAGCAAGAGGCGCAAGGGCGCCGCGAGATGGAGCCGCCACCTCCACATGACCGCTCAGGAGCTTGCGGCGTACGGGTTCCACCGCCGCACGTACTAGGCCGCAGCCGGTCAACCCTCCCGTTCCCCAACCCGAAATCTCAGTAGGACCTTCTTTTCCCGGTCGGTTGCCGGCTGATGGTTGCTCCTCCGCAGTGCCCTGGCCGGAACCGGTGGTGTGATGCTGGTTTAGCGAGCTACAACATCTTTCTTAGAGGGCGACGTCTCTGTTACGAGCGCGGCCCGCGGAGTATTAATAGTATTCAATCACAATCCGTTAATGATGCCGACGTGACCCGTTTTGTATACTCGTGGTGTATATATAACGTACAACATATCCGGACGAGGCACTAGGGGAAATTGCAAATAAATAAAAGGATGAAAGGAATTTGTTATTTATACCATTATTCGTCAACGAAACACGCGCGCGGTATGCGCCCACAGTAGAAACCGCGGCACACGCCGATAAAACCGGGCCTTTCTCCGACGCTCCAGCACCCGCAGGTGACCCCAAGTTATGATTCGCAAATGAAACGAGCACGCGGGATGCGCAATACGACCTCGAACGCGCAATACGTCCGTTGCGGCCTCCTACTCCAGGCCACGCATCGTCATAACCGTACCTAGCATCTCGTGTCTAGAGACGTGCATGCGGGGGCCGGCGGCTTGAGCGCCGCGCAGTTGCAGCCTATCATGCTTGCAGGGATGGCCGGCCCGCCGGCAGCTAAGCCCGAAGGCCCCACAACCAGCATACCGCCGAGGTCGGGGCGCAGCCAGGAGCCCCGCGTTGTCAGCCCCACGGGTCATGTGGCCGCTCAGGAGCCGACAAAGCTGCACGAGCCCAGCCGGGCTCCCCCAGCGGCGAGGGCAGCCCGCAAGGCCGCTAGCGTGACGCGCCCAGCCCGCCTTCGCGCGCCGGGTGTGCCTGCCAAGAGGCCACCGCGCCCCACGCCCCTCAAGTAGGTCCCCGGCAGCCACGCGCAGGATCTGTGTGCGCCAAAGAAATCAAGCCGGGGAAGGGGCATGCTCGGGGCGATCGCCCGCCATGTCACTTGGTGGCTTGTATTGGAAGAAACACGCTCCTACGACTATGGAAGGGGGGTTCGGTCGGATGAATGAGCTCCTACACTAACGTTTCTCCGACCATTCATAGGGGGAGGAATGACATCACCGACGAATGATAACTTACAGGGCGCGGCGACCGTTTTCTTGCAGTCGGGTAATCCGGAAGAAGCCGTGCGATTTCTACATTGTAGGAGTTTCATTGACGAATGATATCTTCTGCCTAATATATTAATTTATTACATCATGGTTTTCACAAAAGCGCACTACAACAGAACTAACAGCAACTATGAAAGGTTGCCAGCAAAAGAGAGACATAAGCCTGAAACCAAGGTCGAGCAGGAGGACAGGGAGCCAAGAACCAAGAAGAAGCCAAGGGAACCACGAAGTCACTTAGCTGCCAGGAACTAAAGGAACCCCCGCCCCGGGGTAGGCTATCAAGCGCGGCGAGGACGCTTGCAGCCAATGACCCGGGTCATAGCAACACATGCCGACGAGCGACGCGACGCAGGCGCAGGAGCACCATCACGTGTCGCACGCGCGGCCGCGACCCCGCCAAGAACGTTGTCGGCATGTGCCATGTTGATGAGCAAGGAGAAACCGTGGCGCCACGCAGACAAGAGCTGGCCGATTTTTGGGCCAGTGTGTGCTTGGCTAGCTTTCGCGAGCTCCACCAAGAAAGCCTCGGCGTGCCGGGCCAGCGAGCCAAACTCGGAAACGGCGAAAGGAACAAAGCGAAGCATGCCGGCGGCGTTTCGGACACCCTCGTCATACTTCTGGATTTTGTGGCGCTATGCAGCCCGCAAAGCAGTCGTCGGATCCGAGCTTGACACGCCGAGGATAGGGGCAATGGTGGTATCGACAGCAACCGTGTTCCCGCGATACCGCCATACCCAAAAAGCCCAACATCGGCCGGCCGGCCGTCGCTGCCCTTCGGAAGAGAAACAAGCACCGACGGGTCCGTGAGGATCTGGACACCCACGCCCAGCGCGGACTTCACGTCGTGGCAAATGTCGGAAAGGCCATGTGCCGCCCACTCGTGTGCGGCGTGATTAGAGTCGAACTGTCGCACCGCGTAAGAGGCGGCCTCGGAAGCGGTTGCTGTCAGGGCCGCTTCTAGGCATACGCGCAGCAAGCTTTGCGAAACGGACCGTGTGAATGCGGTGGCTCAGGGTTTCCTGTACTTTCCGCATGCAGTGCAAGGGGAAGTCCGAGTAATGCGGGATAGCTCGGAGGTCGGCCGCCGAGCGCATTGCAGACGCCGGCTCAGCCCCGGCGGCCGAGCAGTCGGCACGGGCAACGTGGGAGCGCTTGGAGGGGAGCAACTTTAGGACAGAGGCCAACGGCCCCGCTAGATCCTCGAGCACCGCGTCTCCAACCCCCCCCCCCCCCCCTCTCCACACTCCCCCCCCCCCCCCCTCCGGGTCCGCGTGTCGTCGCTCCGTGGTCGTCAGGCGGGTCATCATGCTCGCCCACGCGCCGCTCGCCTCCGCAGCGCGCCGCGTCGTTGTAGCCGCCCGTCGAGGGTTAGACGGAGCTCACCGCCGGCTGACTCCTTCCGATGTATGAATGCGACTTCCTGACGGCCCTCCGGTTCCTGTCTCTTGGCCTTGAGTCGCTGCCATGCCCGGATTATCCGCCCCCCCCCCCAACCCGCCTTTAAGTGCCGGGCTCCTCTCTCCTCGCGCTCGCGCCCCTTGCCTGTTCTCACGGGACGGCTGAGGGTTTCCCGGGTGTTCCGACCGGGTCGGCCGCAGTGCGCCGCCAAACACTCCGATGTACTAGGCCCCCGGGATTCGAGTGGAACACATATATACGGGTGGGGGATACGCCAGATCTTCCGCAGGTCGGTCGCGGGTCGTACCGAGGTACGAGAACACGATTTTATTTCGAACAGCCTTCACGAGTAGGCTGCTCCAGTCCGAGTCGTACATACCCCCCTCCCCCCACCCGTAGGCGGGTCTCGCAGAGGCCGACGCAAGGCCGAGGTCGTACGTGAAGTATTTTCAGCAGCCCCCCGTACATGGCTGCTGCCCGGCGGCGCCAGCAGGCGCTACCGGGACTACTAGTATTATTCAAAAAGCCTCGCGTAGGGCTCCCTAATCGTCACATGACCCGCCACAACCGGCCACCCGCTCAGCCCCCCTGCCGCCCCCCGCCCGGCCACGGGTCTTAGGGGTTACCAACGCCCGCCACATGGAGGTGAGGGTGGTGCCGCCGGGCCTGCCGCACCCGCCATGTTCCTCCGCTCTTGATGGGCCGTTGCCTGGCAGGGGGCGCCCTTCCGCTTCAATCGACTTGTAATGCATAGCGGAGTCGTGGCCGTACATCAATTTAGAATGTTGTCGTAGCTTTGCACGCCGCCGATGCTGCCAACGCCGATGTAACTTGTTGCTCGGCTTGCTTCATGTATATCTAGCTTTGTGTGACCGCTCGACGTATCACTTGTAAATCACCCTCACCTCCTCCTCCTCGCGGGAAGGAAGCGAAGTCGGGTCGATGTAGTCGTTGATTGCCGCAGAATTGCGGGCCCATTCGCCCTAGTAGCGGATTTTGTCCAGGGGCACGCTAGCTGCGTTTGCGCCCGACGCCGCGCCTTTCCGCAAGCAGGAGTGCGAGGTCCACACGAAGCCCTCGGGCGGGGGGGGGGGGGGGTCGATTGATGCGGCCGACGGCCCGCTTGAGCCAATCGCCGAGGGTAACGGCGTCCACGTACAGGGTGGGGTAGCACGTCGCCGGGGAGCGCCCATAATCGGTCGGGTTTCTTGGCGGAGGGAGATATACCCGGAACGCCGCGACGCGGTAGATGTCGAAGGGGCGCAGAAGGGTTGTCCAAGTGGGCACGGCGGCTGCAGGGATTTGAAGTAGGGGCTTGAAGCCGTCTCGATGCTTGCGGTGTCCGGTTGACAAAGAGGGTGATGTTGTGGGTGTCGACGGCCATGTCGTGGATTCGGCATGAGACGCTGGACTCACCACGGGTGTAAAACATAAACGTCGAGCAGATCTCCGCGCCGTTGCGAAGGATGTTGCCGTAGTCGGTGGTGGTCGTAGGAAGGGTAGCAAGGTCGTCGAGGATGTCGGTGTGACGTTGCACGGCAGGGGCGCGCGCCGAAGGCTCCTTGCGTGTCTTGGGCTAGCGGATTGGAAGCGCGCGCTTCATGTCGATGGTTGATGGGCCGGTAGCCGGAGCGTCATCCCGACCGGTGTACCTGCAGGAAGGTGTTGATGGCGGAGAGGTAGGGCTGCAGAGAGCCGGCATCGATGGTGCCGCGCTCCGCAATCCAGACGAGGTAGCGGACGCACGTTGCCTCGGTGCAATCCAGTAGGGGATGCAACCCTCGTCAATTCAAAATTCGGCGAAGAGGCGGATCTTGCCCTCGTAGTTCGAGTTGGTGGTGGCCGTGAGCGATGTGGTCAGAAGGTCGAGCACGTTGGCGCCCCACTCGTCCGTGCCGTACACAGCTTCGAAGCTGCCTCGCATGAGTTCGCTCCATTGAGCCTTTGCCTCGGCGTCTGCGATAAAGTACTTAGGCGTCTTCGTGGTGCGACGGACGCGCCTAAACGCGCCGAACGCCGCTGCATGGTTCGACGATGGCACTCGCCGGGGGGTGACGACGGGCCATGGGTAGCACGAAGGTCATGCCAGGAGGGCAGGGTGTTGTAGCCCCTAATCTTGTAACGGGCATCGCGCGAGTACCAGGCCCGTTGGGCCGCCCGCGAGAGGCCGTTGTGTGAGCGACGGGCAAAGAGGCTTAGCGTTGCAGGTCGAGGTGGGCGCGCCAAATAGGGGGAGTCGGTGTAGACCCGTGATGTTGAAGGACAGAATGAAGCCGGAGGGGTTGGGGTAGGGGGCGGACGACAACCCGGACAAGTGCGTCATTGGTGAGGGAGTTCCGCCTATGCCGACGACTCCAGTGCAGCGTCATTTGGAAGCAGGCACGCTCCGAGGCGTGTCCTCGAAACGCAACTGCATGAGGTCGGCACTGCGGAGCACCCCATCATTCGGCCTTGTCGGCCGTCGGTGTCTCGACCTTCGCCTCGCCCTTACCAGAATGCTTGGTGACGTCCTTGGCGGCGAAGGTAGTTTGTGGCGCCGCCGTCTCGCGCGCCGGGCGCGCGTTCTTAAAGCAATCGCGGTTGCCGCCGCAGCCGTCCCGGTCGCTGTCGTTGCGCCGGGGGCCATCGCCAAAGCGTTGGCGGGTTGATGTCTTCGTAGCACTTGCAATGTTCCCATCGCAGACATGGTCCGTGTAGGGCTCCAACATCACGGTGAACTCGGGCGACCCTAGGTTCTCCGTGCCAAGGAAAAGTTAGCGCTCCCGCACGACTTCGAGGGCGAAGATGTCGGCGTTGTTCATATGCGTACCCCGGTGCTTGTTAAGTAGGTAGGCCAAGCGGAACCGATGACCGTCGTCGACGGCCTCCATGCCGTGGATGACGGCCTCGAGCCGCTGTCCGAAAGCCGCCGTAATCCCATCGGTGACGCAGCCCGCAGCCCGGAGCGTGCGCAATAACTCGATGACCAAGCAAGCCGGCGATGAAGGATTCGTAGCACGCGGCGTGGTAGTACTACTCGCCCGCTCCGGGTTGAAGTCGAGGGTTACCAAGCAGGTACTCGAGCACGCCGTCGAGGGCGATGGGCAAAAGCCCCGGGCGTCGCATGCTGTCGGGAGGCATCCCGCTCTCGAAACCGGGCAGGGCAGTAGCGAGGGCGGTTTTTCAATCAAGGTAGTGGGGTTCGCTCGAGGGAGCGAAGGTCGCACGGACGTTCTGGTCCATACCACCGGCGCGGGACCCGTTCCAGCCCGGAATGGCGTCCTCTTCGCCGGCGGCATAGGAGTATCTTGGGTAGCGAAGAACCCGGAGAGCTGTTCCTGGCTGAGCTGTCTCATTTTCGCGTCTTCCGCCTCACGACGCCCCGCCTTGATGCGCGCTTGAGCAGTGTCCGACGTCTCGACACCCTCAACAACCGCCGCCTTGCCGGCTTCCACCATGTTGGGGCCGGTGGGTGAGTCGTTGCCATACATATCGAAAGGGTCGTCCGGGAGGAAGCCGCGGGGAGAAGAGAGAGAAGAGCCTCGGCTTGAGCTGATTATGTAGTAGCAACGAGAGCGCAGTGCGGAAGGCAGGTGTACCGTTTTCCGGGGGCATGCTAAGAAGCACTCTGCACGGTCCGAAACCGCGAGTTAGTGTCGTACGAACAGAAGACCAGCACAAAACTACGATAGTGGTCCCATCTAGCGGACGATGATGGTTTCATAAGATTTGTCGAGTACTAGAGTGGCCGATGGTTTTCGATACAATACTCGCAACGCCCCCGAATTTTTTCGTGTTCACCGATAGTGCACCGGCACCGCGCAATTTTTGGTCGCCGTGCTGCGTCTTGCTTGGCTCCACTTGCCGCCATCGCTGAAAAGGTCCCGCAAGTCGTGGCTCTTATCGCCCCGGCGCGCCGGCTGCTGTGGCGGTCGGTTGGCTTCGACCGCGGTCCGCCGTTGCCGCCTCCATCGCTGTGAGGTACAGTAATGTCCTAATGCAATTAGAGGCAAGAAGGCAAAGGTTGTGAGGAAACAGTATCGAATGTTACATGATCATCTGCTGGTCCAGCTATTTATGGGCAGTCGGCATCAAAGAGGCAGAGCGGCGGCAGAGCAGTTCAGCGGTCAGCCTTGGGCATTGTGGAAATATAGCATCGGGGAATGTTAGTAGCAGCATCGGGGAATGTCAGTAGCAGCATTTGGGGACTGTTAGTAGTAGCATCGGTGATTGGGATTGATAATGATAAATGGTATGCGTACATGTTACAGTACGAGTTACAGAAGTACGGCAGGTAGTGATATGATATAGGAAATGATAATAATATGAGATAAGTGGTTATGTGGGTATAGTGCAGGGTTAGGTGTAGTCCTAACAATCGCGCCCGCCCGACCTCCTCGCGGTAAGGTCTCCGTGGGGGGCTGAAGGGGGAAAGGCAAAGCATTCGGCATTTAACTGCCAAAGCACCGAGCCTGCCCGGCGGGCGTGCATTGCCATGTGGCCGCCAGCAAATCAAATTGGCGTGGTGCAAAGGCCACGGGCAGCCGGTGTCGACACCCGCATACCCTATGGTGAAGGGCAGTAACTACAAATCCACCTACTACAAATCCACCTAAAAGCAGTACTAAAAGATCAACACAGCCGCGCGCGCCATCCGCCTAAAAGCGGCCCGCATCCCGCATAAGGCGGGGTGAATGAGTGATGCGCGCACGGTTCAGAGTCCGGGCCACGCGTGCACGTTTGTGCGAGGGTGATCCCCGGACGTGCTGTGCAGCTTCGTTCGGGAACGGGACGGCGGACGGATATATATGCGTCGTCTGATGAGGTAGCGAGCACGCTCTCGAGCCGCCACAAGCTCATGACCGAGGAAATCTCTTGCGAGTAAGGCCTCCTGGTGAAGGCCTCCCTAGGGTGAAGGGAGGGAAAGGAAACACCAAGAACACTGCTCTAATCATTTCACGTTTGGTACTGTATTCGCAAACAGGTACCGCCGATGCCGATGACGACGATGACGGTTTCGTACCATGTATAGAATGACCCTACTCGACATTACTCATTTTTTCGCCCCCGGGACAGGACTGGCACCAGTGAAACCCTTGCAGCGTCTCTACGACGGCCGTTTAGGCCGCAATCCAGTTACGGAAAGCCCTGGGTAGGCGACGCTCCGTTATAGTCATCAAGCAAATTGCCGAAGCATTCTGCAAGACTAATTGGAGGCCAGTGACGGAATTTCCAACACTGTTGGATCACCGTCTAAAACATTGCCATCAAAATACCCGGCACTGACCACGAAAGGTCCGCCCTACCCGTTTGGGCGTCGGCCCATTCGATTAATGCGGGTTGATTGGGGCAAGCCCCAACCCGCGGAGCAAAGTATTTCGGGAGTGCGATACATGTGCAACAAAGAAGGTAATGTGAGGGAGGGCCCGACGCCATAGCTGGAAAATTTTCCCATTCCCAGTAAAATCCAGGGCGCCGTGAAGGGAGGGGGGCCCCCCGCCCAAAATAAAGGCAGTTAAGTCCTCAGGTGTTGACGCAATAACCTGACTACTAATAAAATCCTTGAACTCCGGAACTAACAACCCAAAAACATGACGGTGATACCCCCACCGCGGGCACTCCACCAACATATGTTCGATAGTCTCAGATTCACCTCCGCCACATGCAGTGTTCAAGGAACCGCTCAGGCATGGCATGAATCCGCGCCAATCGGCGGGCAGTGGGAAATACTCGGGTGCGTAATTGTATCATAATGTGCAACCCGGCCACCACCCCCGCGGGGACACCCACACCGTACTGTGGCAACGGGTTTGACGCATATGACGACGCCTGGACATATACCCCAGGTGTTATTGCGTGCTAACGATGCCGACGATTCGTCACGCGCCCACACCGATGCCTTTACTGTACTAGTTTAGCGGCATCGACATTACTCATATTACTGTACTACTAAGCGGCGCTTCGCGCCGGGGATTTGTGGAGGTGCCCCTACCTCTTGGGTTGAGCGTGGTGCGGCCGTGCGGGATGCGGGCCGCTTTTAGCCGGCTTGTACAGTAGTGTTGATCCTGTAATACTGTTGTTTCCGGGTAATAATGCTTTTAGCGTTAGATAGATTTGTCAGTAATTTATTTTTCAAAAGAGACGTATTTATTTATTTTGTAAAACAGATTAAATCTGCAAGCCGCGTAAAAGCGGGCCGCTGACTACTGGTGTGCATTACAAAAAGGCCGGTACCCAACCCACCGCTAAAAGCTGTACTACCCCCAAAAAAAAAGCAGCACTACAAGATCAGCAATACAGTACAAGCCGCCTACAGGCGGCCCGCATCCCGCACGAGGCCGCGCAGGTCGGGCCGGTCGTCAGGTCTACGGGGCGGGCACGGCGCGAATCGCCACGCCCGCCGCCTGTACCGGCACCGGACGCCGGACGCCGCCGCTCGACCGTCGCCCGTCCGTCGACGGACGCCGGGCCCCGGGTCGGCGGACTGCCCCCGCACCGCGGCGACCCCTTTTTACACTACCATCATGTTACAGCATATCCTCGGACCACCGTGTACATAGTCGCTGTATAAATATAGAGGGCACGCCTCGCTTGCTGATTCAGCAATAAAAACGCGCTGCGGTACCGCGTTATTTTGGCGTTTCAGACGAATACATGACGTGCCTGGGCTAGAATACACGCGCATCCATTCAGAATCTTACCGTCTTCGGAGGTGTGCCTAGAAATCAAACGAGCACAGATCGAACGTATGACGGTTCATACGCGAAGACGCAGCACACGAGGACGGACGGAGGACGGACGCCTAAAGATCCGTGATAGAACCGTATTGCAACCGGTATTGATGCTCTCGTATTCCAGGCGATTTCGGACGCGGCTCTCCTTTTCCTCCGCTCAACCCAAGAGGTAGGGGAACTCCTTTCGGTAGGTACGGGTACCGGTATCAGCAAATTTCATGTCAGGATTAATATGACTACCCGCCCGCTGCGTACCTGGCTTTTTGAAAACCCCGGGAGGAGGACGATTATTAAGGATTATTAATTTTGCGAGTAGCCTGTAGCGGATGTGGGGGATGTGTGATTCGCTACCCGGCCGGGAACTGATGTACGCCGAAAGGCCGACGATGCGCTGCCATGCAGGCGCGAAGACTACGACGACGGTGTCCGGCTGCCCGCGCCGCCTATATACGCCGCATGTACTACTAGGCGGCGCCACGCCTGCGCCGCTTGGAGCCCGTGATGATCACGTCATCCTTGCGCGCGCTGCTGCGCCTCGGTCCGACGACGACCACGCCGTCTCACGACGCGCCAGGTGCCAGCCATACGTGCTCCGAAGCGACACGGCCGTCGCGACCAGCCGCGTGTGAGCGTCGTCCAACTCCCGCCACAACAACCAGTCAGCCGCTGCCCGAAAAACGGTTTCGCCCTCGAAGCCTCTATCCCCTCCCGCCGCCCGCCCGCCCGCAAGCGACGCTGAATCTTCTATCACTCCGGCCAGCAAGCTGCGTCGCAAGAGCGGCGCGAAAGAAGGCCAAGAAAACGTCTCCTGAGTGGCGTGAGTCTTGGCAACATCTCGCCACACCCCCAGCCTGGCTTCAGCAGCCGCTTGCGCACCCGTATACACGGTACCCGTACTCGAAACTGCACCGCGAGGCCACCAGACCACGGCAGCCTCGGTGAGTGGGCTGTGGAGCGAAAGGAAGGAGCGTGGGCACAGGTCGCAAGCACTGCTGCGAAACGAAGCCGTCCTGCTGCTGCTGACCTATCGTGTGCGCAGCTACCGTGCGAGGGTTCCCAGAAGCCGCGGCGGATTATCGGTCGCGCCGCGCGTGTCCGCCCCGGAGCACGCTTGTCACAGCATAGGGCAATGTCCAGACTGCTGTCCCGGCGCTGGATGGCCCTGCTTATGCTGTCGGCGCTCCTTGCCGGTGTGTCCCCTCACCCCCAATGAAACAGGTATCTCTCCGACGGGGGCATTTTACGATCCCCGAATCCGGAGAGGTACACCACCATAGACAGCTCGGCGATTAAAAACCCGCTCAGGGTATCGACCGCTGCGTGTGCCTTTGATATTAATGATGGAGCGCGTCTGACACGGGTGCTTTGTGCCTCGATTTCAGTCTGCCTACTTCCCAGCACAGTGGCCGACTGCGACCACTGCGACGGCTCCTTCAACAGCTGTATGCCGGGTGCGATCCGAGCGACGCCAAACACCTACTGCCCCATGAAGAACTGCTACGAGGACCTCGCCAGATGCCGCAGTCGGTCTGGCTGCAGCTCCAGTAGTGCAGAAAGGCAGGCGAGGAACCTGCCATGCTGACAAGCAGCTGGGCTCGCGTACTGCGCTCCAGCCCGGCTGTGTGAAGGAGGCTGCCTGGGATTCATTCACTGGTAAAGAGGAGCTCCCAGTCTGCCATTGCCGCCTGAGTAGCCGCCTCTTCGCCCCTCAGCCACACACACGCTACCTGCATTACTGCATATGGGTAGTGCCACTGTACGCACGAAGTTGACCAGCAGCACTGCTCGCAACCCATATATAGGTGTAGCATGTATTTAATGTAGATACATCATAATGATGGCTGGGCGCACCTCCCCTCCCCCCTCGCCCGCCTAGGGTCCTAGAGCACACTAACAGAAGACGCGAAGCTGGTCCCCCACATGATCTGTAACCACATGTGAGTGGCGTACTTGGCCTCGGCCGATTTAAAGACTCCGGTTGTTATGTATTTGAGGAATGCCTGAGGGCAGCTGTTTTTTCCCCTGGCCATAATGATGGTAGGGTGGTGGATCAATTTACTGGGAATCACACGTGGACGGCGTTGCCATGACAAGTAAAGCACAGCATAGTATGCAGTTGTCGGTGTGTTTCATTTTAAAACTTGGTCAGCTGTGGCTTGGCCTGCACGCCATGCGGAATTGCACCTGGCGACTCTCCATGATAACCAATTCTGGCATAGCTGCAAATGACTTTACGCCTGATCATCCACTACAACATGTGAATGATAGGCACTCCTGTGGCGCCTTTTGAGACAGAATGTTTGAGCGAATGCCCTGCGCCGAAACACCCTGCCACGATGGGTACTACACCTTGGAGCTACATGCAATGTCATGCACTGGTTAAACATAGCCAATCCGCCACATGTACTGCGGATGCTTTCTGTCACAGCGCCACTTAAAGCCTCACAGTCAAGAATGCACACAGTTTTCACTTTCCTGGACTGGTGTGTTAAGCGTTGCTACTGTGCCATGCAACTTGAGCAGGGCGCATGGTATGTATGCTTGATACGTTAAAGGAAGTTACCTGTATCACCATGTGCATGCAGGGTTGGTGTTATTTGAAACACTCGCCGTGAAATTCAAACTTCTCCCATGCTCCAGTTGCGGGTACTGCTGGTAAAACCCAGATTTTCCTGCCAGGTACTCTGATAACAGCACCTACCAGTCTAGCCGATACTACCTTGGCAGTTTCGCGTCTGCATTTTCTGTCAAAGGTCGCTGATGACAATATCTGGCACTTCTACTTGCAAGTGCTACATCACATGGAATGAAGATAACATTCGGAGGAAGATTATCATAGCGGCATAGTCCAAGAAAGCGCATGCGAAGAAATTTCAGATAGGGTAGAGGTCAAGGGAATGTAAGCACGACAGAAGGCTCTAACGAAAGCCTTTGTTGGCAATACACGATTCACTCAGCAGGCCAGCAGCAGAATCTGGGCCATGGTCTCCCCCCCCCCCCCCCCCCCCCCCCCGCCCCGCCCCCCCTTCCAATACCATAGCTATACCAAATATCTACATGTGCACTAGAACAATTTAAGACATTACTGGTAGTCCCTGTCGGCAGCAACATGAGCTATGGAAACGGGTTGCTAACGGGGATCCAGTTCAACAGGACGTTGAGGGTAGCAACCAGGGTTGCCCTGAACCCCCCCCCCCCCCCCCCCCCCAGAGGTATTCAGTTCAGCCTGAACTGAATTCAGGCACTTCAGGGTGAATTCAGCTGAAGGGTCTTCAGGTATTCAGGCTGAACACCGCGCCTGAACCCCCCTCGAGGTACTATATATACTGTATGTGGTTTGGGCAGCGTCTATTGAGTCACTAATACCCAGCGGCAAGCATGACAACACATGGACCTCTGAAAATGCATATGGAGTGATATATATGTTTATACGTGTGCTCATGCCGTTCCGCTGAGCAAGAGGTGGTCGGCGGGCCGGCGTGCCTTTGCGCCCCCTTACCCCCCCCCCCCCCCCAAGAGACAGAGGCCAATAAATTACTTAGTGCTTGTAAAGAAATTGTTACATAACTTTGATGAAAAACCCCGACCCTCCCGCCTTTCCAGGCTACCAGCGTCTTGGTGACTTCCTTACGATTCGGTGGCCTTGATATCCGGCTTGACAGAGAGCATGTAACACTCCTAGCCAAAGTTTTACGAGAGAGCAGCGTCTACTTGTGCAACCAGGTCTACATTCTTGGGTATGAATACTTCAGTGGCCATATTCCCCACACCCATCTTATTCCGCAGGCTCTGCGTGACTAGGCCAGCGAGAGAGAACACACGCTCACACTCTATCTGACTAGCAGGGATTGCAAGCAACACACGTGCCAATTCCGAGTTTGTAGCGGTGGGACAGCACATCCTCCATGGCCGCTGCCACAGACCATTCCACGTGGGTGGGCTGCCGCTCTCGCAAGCTTGTGCTGGCGGTCTGCGGCATTGTGCCATACAGGTGGTGATCCACCACAGGACGTGTTGTGATAAGGCTCCTCAGCATGCTCCATGTCTGACGTGCACATGCAAGCAATACACATGTCAGTATGTTGTATTGCAGCACGACAGGGCATGCACATCAGCTCAGGAGTAATACAAAACAGCACAGCATGTTGTGTAACTTACGATGGTGAAGCGCGTCTTCACTGGTGTGATGAACTTGACAGCCTTCACCCGCATCTCACGGCATGCGAGGACCAGCGCGTGCAAGCCCTTAGAGGACTTCTTGGTCCAGGTGATGCAAGATTTAAGCTTATTCTGAATCTTGCTCAAGGTGAAACTCTGCACGTACACATCCAACACACACATGGCAGTCAGTAGATAGTGGAGCTGGGCATGTCTACAACATCACATGGGATGCCGGCTGCTTGCTCATCGTCACCGTCAAGTTCTATCGGTGGTTCAGCGCTAGCACTGTCGGGCCGGGGCAAAGCGAACTGCGACGAGTCGCCAACGTTACGGCGGTTCGTATGATGGGATGGGCCGGGGCGCGAGCCTGGTGGCGACGGCGGCATGCTCTCTTCGTGCCTACCTAGAAAAAGTGGGTATTTGGGGTTGGTGTATGCGGGGGGCGCCTACGGCGTTGACGGGAGGGGGGGGACACGGAAGGACGGTCGACGCCTCTGCACCTCGACGGACCGTTATAGTAGTAGAGTGCTGGCTGAGTGGGCGAGTGCCGACTGCCTAGTGAGCGAGTGGGCGGCGGGGAAACACAATACAGGTTGTGCCTGATTTTGGTTATGTGCCGATACACATGTCGGCATATCCCTTCGCGCGCCTCCAGCACCCGCTGCCTTACTGGTGTGCTAACTACTAGGGAGTAGGGATTGGCGTAACTCGGCAGTATAAGACTTAATCATCACAATTAATCCTTATATTTAATCCTCATCACAATTAATCCAATCACGCCGCACACGAGTGGGCGGCACATGGCCTTTCCGACATTTGCCACGAAGTGAAGTCCGCGCTGGGCGTGGGTGTCCAGATCCTCACGGACCCGTCGGTGCTTGTTTCTCTCCCGAAGGGCAACGACGGCCGGCCGGCCGATGTTGGGCTTTTTGGGTATGGCGGTATCCGCAGAAACACGGTTGGTGTCGATACCACCATTGCCCCTATCCTCGGCGTGTCGAGCTCGGATCCAACGACTGCTTCGCGGGCTGCAGAGCGCCACAAAATCTAGAAGTATGACGAGGGTGTCCGAAACGCCGCCGGCATGCTTCGCTTTGTTCCTTTCGCCGTTTCCGAGTTTGGCTCGCTGGCCCCGCACGCCGAGGCTTTCTTGGTGATGGAGGTCGCGAAAGCTAGCCACACACACACTGGCCAAAACATCGGCCAGCTCTTGTCTGCGTGGCGCCCCCGTTTATCCTTGCTCATCAACATGGCACATGCAGACAACGTTCTTGGCGGGGTCGCGGCCGCGCGTGCGGCACGTGATGGTGCTCCTGCGCATGCGTCGCGTCGCTCGTCGGCATGTGTTGCTATGACCCGGGTCATTGGCTGCAAGCGTCCTCGCCGCGGCTGATAGCCTACCATGGGGCGGGGGTCCCTTTGGTTCCTGGCAGCTAATAAGTGACTTCGTGGTTCCCTTGGCTTCTTCTTGGTTCTTGGCTCCCTGTCCTTCTGCTTGACCTTGGTTTCATGCTTATGTCTCTCTTTTGCTGGCAACCTTTCACAGTTGCTGTTAGTTCTGTTCGTAGTGCGCTTTTGTGAAGCCCTTATGTAATAAGTTAATCCTTATACTGCCCGTCGGCCGCCCGGTTCACTGCTATGGGGGATTTATTAGTAACCCCACATAGCGGCTAGCTGCTGCCCGGACGGGTATATCTAGACACGCCTCCGGCATTGCAATAGATTTGAAGAAGTGATGAACTTTCGCTTGAATATCACCAGCATCCCGGGAAATTTGTGTTTCTGAAACGCTAGTACCGTCCCATCACATCAATCTTGCGGTGTATTTTGAACTGCTAGAGGGGCGCATGGGGGGCTATTGCGCGGGTGTCAATGGCTTAAAAAGCCCCCCTTCAGTGCGGCGCAGACCCGCACAATAGTGAGATTTCATATTGGGTCCCAACGGGACGCGCTAACACCTGCTTCAGGGGGGCTTTTTCCGTTATGCAAACCCGCGGAGACCCGCGCAATTGCCGTATTTTCCGCTGTATAAAAGCCCACGTTGCGTGACAGAGTGAGCAGGCGGCGCTGGCGGAGCGCGGCGCGAGGGACGCATGGATTGGCGTGCATCGCACGCACCGGCAGATGCCGACGGGGCTTCTAATTGTTGCTGCCTCAATGGACACCCCATTTCCGTAAGGAAACATACGTTATTTCGACCGACAATAAAAATTTTCTGGGGGGGCTGGGGGGGGGGGGGGGAGGGCCTAGATGCCCCTCCCCCCACTGAACTGCCTCGGAAATCGCCCGAACGGGGGGGGGTCTCCGACCTACACCGTAACTCAACAGATATGACCCCAACGAGTTACCGCAGCGTCCGTACATGGAGATAAGGTGTTCTACGATGAGATATTTGCCGCGCACGCCCCAGAACCCCTCCAGATAAGGTGCACCAGGTAAGGTGCACTCAAACATGAACCATGTCCACTGTCAACCTGATATAGAGTCACCGCCCATCAGTACTCATCATGAACGCGGCGATGAGGTAATGGACGACGTAGTCGAGTCGAGGGTCGAGGAGGACGTTGTCGTGGATGAGGAGCTGCATGAGGCCAACGACGATGCCGGCGCGCAGGCAACCGCCGACGTTACTCCCCTTTCAATGCGGCGGCACCCCCTCGCGTGCCTAGCACCGCCGCTTCGCGTGCCCGAAGGCAGCTCACCCGGCCTGACTGTGGGGACAAGGCACTCCACTCGTCGAAACGGGGTTCGCCTAACCGCGTTTAACGACTACCAGGCGCGAGTAGTCGCATGTATATATCGCGCCTAACGTTAGGCGTCACAGTACTTTAAACTTGACGGTAAGGATGAGTACGGCAGCGGAGCCCTGCATCAAAGTACTATAGCGAGTAGCGGGTACTCGGTAGTCACGAGTGCACAAAGTACGACACGAAAACACAAGTTTTTATTACATAAGGGCTTTCACAAAAGCGCACTACAAACAGAACTAACTTCAACTGTGAAAGGTTACCAACAAAAGAGAGACATAAGCCTGAAACCAAGGTCGAGCAGGAGGACAGGGAGCCAAGAACCAAGAAGAAGCCAAGGGAACCACGAAGTCACTTAGCTGCCAGGGACCAAAGGGACCCCCGCCCCGGGGTAGGCTATCAGCCGCGGCGAGGACGCTTGCAGCCAATGACCCGGGTCATAGCAACACATGCCGACGAGCGACGCGACGCAGGCGCAGGAGTACCATCACGTGCCGCACGCGCGGACGCGACCCCGCCAAGAACGTTGTCTGCATGTGCCATGTTGATGAGCAAGGAGAAACGGCGGCGCCACGCAGACAAGAGGTGGCCGATTTTTTGGCCAGTGTGTGTGTGGCTAGCTTTCGCGAGCTCCACCAAGAAAGCCTCGGCGTGCGGGGCCAGCGAGCCAAACTCGGAAACGGCGAAAGGAACAAAGCGAAGCATGCCGGCGGCGTTTCGGACACCCTCGTCATACTTCTGAATTTTGTGGCGCTCTGCAGCCCTCAAAGCAGTCGTTGGATCCGAGCTTGACACGCCGAGGATGGGGGCAATGGTGGTATCGATAGCAACCGTGTTTCCGCGGATACCGCCATACCCGAAAAGCCCAACATCGGCCGGCCGGCCGTCGCTGCCCTTCGGGAGAGAAACAAGCACCGACGGGTCCGTGAGGATCTGGACACCCACGCCCAGCGCGGACTTCACGTCGTGGCAAATGTCGGAAAGGCCATGTGCGGCCCACTCGTGTGCGGCGTGATTGGAGACACCCCCAGAGCAACGTGCCACGTGATCAGCGTATGCGACCGCCCAAGTTGAAGGAGTGAACTCCACGCCAGCGTCCTCAAAACGGGCCAGCATACCTTGTACCGAGAAGGAGCAAGAAGCACAAGGGCATGGCTCGCCAAGGGAGAGGACAGGAGCCGCCGGAAGGCCAAATGGGCGGCAAGCGGCAACACGGAACATGGAATCGTAGTACTCAGGGGAACGCTCACGGACTTCACCAAGGCGACCCTCGCTTGGAGGATCAGTCACCAGGAACGCTGTCGCAGCGCGTAAGAGGCGGCCTCGGAAGCGGTTGCTGTCAGGGCCACTTGTAGGCATACGCGCAACGAGCTTTGCGAAACGGACCGTGTGAATGCGGTGGCTCAGGGTTTCCTGTACTTTCCGCATGGAGTGCAAGGGGAAGTCCGAGTAATGCGGGATAGCTCGGAGGTCGGCTGCCGAGCGCATTGCAGACGCCGGCTCGGCCCCGGCGGCCGAGCAGCCGGCACGGGCAACGTGGGAGCGCTTGGAGGGGAGCAGCTTTAGGGCAGAGGCCAACGGCCCCGCTAGATCTTCGAGTACCGCGTCTCCACACTCCTCAACGACACGGGTATGGGCGGCGCGAAGCTCGACAGCCCACATCGGTGCCGACGCGTTGGCGCCGGCATCGAGCTCCAACGTTGGGGTGGCCATAGCCTGGTGGATCGAGGACGCCCCAACAAGGTAGAGGCTATGAGGGCTGGATACGCCGGACGGGTCGGAAAAGAACGCCCCGGCGTCGCTCAGGGTGGCGTGTTGAGCACGGAGGAAGGTCACAGCTTGGCCAACCACGAGGGCGGCAGCGCCGATGTGGGAGGCATCTGCTATAACCACATATCGCCGATGCCGAGGCCCCCAAATTGGACCGGGAGGGACAGCTGCGTGCGCATGGAGGGCGTATCCAAGAGGTCGGGGCTAACACCCCATATGCCGGCAAGCGTTGAAAATGCGGCGGCGTCGGCATCTTCGAGGAAAGACGTAATAGTGTCGCCATACCCCTCGGATCTACCCAAGCCCCGAGGCGTGGAGCGGAGATGGTGGCCAAAACGACGGCCGCAAACTTGCAGCAAGCGAGTAGCAGTGTGGGAGTGGAAGTGGTCTGCCAAACCGACAAGGCGGGAGCCGAATTGGTGAAATCTTTCGACCGTTTTGTCCAGCAGTTCCCGGGCGAAAGTGGCCGAGCCCACAGGGGCCCCAAGCACCTTGATTCCGGACGAGGAGACTGCAACACCATGCAACAAATGCCCAAATGGAAGGGCGCCGAACGGAGACGAAGAGCCAAGCTGACAATACGCCTGTCGTTTGCGAATGGTGACGCTTAACCCAACGGCGGCAAAAGCGGAGGGGGCCACCCACGTAGCAAGCGCAAGTCCATCACCAGTGCCGACCAGGTTGACGTCGTCAGAGAAAGCCGCCAACACTGAGTGACTGGGGGCAGCCGCGCCGATGCGAGCGTACACTCGGGCAGCGACGGCGGCGAACAGGATGAGGCCGAGGACGCAACCCTGGCGGGCCCCTCGACGGCTTGGAATCCGGAGAGAGGGACCGGGTTGGGAGCCGTCGAAAACGTACAGATTGGACTCTTGACCATAAAGCATGATCGCCGAACGCAATAGAGGCTGCCAAACAGGGTCCTCGAGCAGTGTGCGGAACATTTCGGAGCGGTAGAAGGAATTGAACGCGTTTTCGGCGTCAAGCTGCACCAAGACGAGGGATGGGTCCGAGTCTAGGAGAGATCGCACAAGGAATTGAACTAGTTCCACGCCACCCTTAACGCCAAAACCGAACTGGCCGCGGGCGGCAAGCCATTGGGCGATGGGCTCGCCATGAGCGCGCAAGAGGACGCGCATAGCGAACCGGACAAGCACGCTGCCGATGCCAATGGGTCGAACGGACCCCTTCATGTCTCCGGCACTTAGTTCCA
Source organism: Tetraselmis striata (assembly GCA_006384855.1). Classification (NCBI taxonomy): domain Eukaryota; kingdom Viridiplantae; phylum Chlorophyta; class Chlorodendrophyceae; order Chlorodendrales; family Chlorodendraceae; genus Tetraselmis; species Tetraselmis striata. The sequence goes on from VCJN01002445.1 coordinate 93,992, forward strand.
ACGCATTGCGCTCCGCCGGCGTGAGCTTATCTAGGGGAACCAAGGTAGCGGAGGAAAGGAAATGGGCAACGCCAGCAGGGACCTCCGCATTCGCGATGGCCTCGGCTATGCCACGGAGGTGGGAGCGCGAGCAGAGGGCACGGAGAGCCTCAAAGCGGATGCCATCGAGGAATGGGGCAGAACCATTGGGGCTGCTGGACAACACCTCGCAAACGTCCACCGAAGCCTCAGGGAAAGTGAGGCGGTCCAACGAGAACGGGTCCGGGAGCGCGCAAGGAACAGGGTCCGGGGTCTGGGGATGCAAGCGAAGGAGCTCTTCGTGAAGCCGCGGGCCAGTGGGCGCGAGCGGGACTGAGTGAAGGGCGGCAGCTGCGCGGCTGTACTCGCCCACCGCGGCCAAAGCCATTGTACACAAGTCATTGTACTTTACGGGAATCGCCGCCCTTCATATCTGCTATTAGGCGCGCGCCTCCTCACGAGTACGCGCGGAAGATACCCGCGTGATGACGAGTGATGATGACGAGCAGGCGGGGCAGTAGGGTACTGGTCGATACACAACAAAGGCTGCAAAAATGCATTACACGGTAGTCACGGTTGGTTTTGTGATTTAATAAAGGTGAGGTGCCATGCTAAATCAGCGGCCAAAGAGCGTCGAGCTTCGGGGTGTGGTTAAGCGGACATGGGCGCGCCTACTCCTAGCTGGCAAATTTAACGTCAAGGCACCGGACATTTTCGGATTTATGGCGGAGGGGTCGGCAACTGCATAAAGTATTAGGGAAATACTATAAATTTAATTACAATGGGTCTACTACCGCCCCCGGCCCGTGCCCGCCCCCCCTGGCCTGCGGCCGGCTGGCTCCGCTGCCGCCGGCCTCTTCCTGGCGCCGGCATGTGGTGTTATGCCCGCTGTCGGCTCGGGTGCTGACTGCCCCTTGTTGCCCGCAGATACTTCTGGGGGCATGCTATTCATGGCAGCTGCTGCCATCTGTTGCGCCCCGCGGCTAAGGAGCTTGTTTGACGGGGCTGGCATGATGCCGCCGCGCGCTCCCGTTGCGCTTGCTTCCTCTAGCGTCCAGCCTGCATCCTCGCAGTAGCGTCCTGAAGCGCCGGGGATCTAGCCGGGGAACATGAGCTCGTCGAGCGAGAGGGGGAGGGGGGCTGTAGCCGGTAGACAGGTCTTGCACCGGAGCGTCGTTCTGGTCGATTCCGGACTGCGGTGGTGATGAAAGAAAAAACACAAAGTCGCCGACACTCGGGCAGCGACAACATCAGCAGCTACACGATGAGCAGGCAAACCGGCCGGCAAGCGCACCTTTGCACTGGGGATGCAAAGAACCCTTGCTGCATGCGTCGGCTTCATCGATTTAAGCAAGGCAGCTTGCTCCTCCTCCACGGCCAATTAGGGTGGGCAGACGGGCCGTTCAGCTTGACCAGTCAAGAACGCTCGACGTGTCATCGGCGCTGACTGTCGTGAGGTAGTAGCGCAGGGCCGGGCCGCGCGGGACAGGCGGGGGCTCGCGTGCTCCTCTCGGCAGCTTGATATCTTCCCACGACGCGTCATCCGTCACGGCAGCGGCATGGAAGGTGCTGACGGAGGCCATGGTGGCAAGGGGGGCGAGCAGGGCGATCTGCTCTTCATGCGAAGCGGTCAGCATAAATAGGCGAAGCAGCGAGCGAGGAAGTGCCGAAGAGTGAAAGTGCGCGCGCGGCTGGTGGCTAATCACGTACTTTATATCATTGCCTCAGTCTCGAGTAGTAATGGTACCTAGGTACCCGGGGCGTCACAATAACATTATCAATGACACTACGATGCATCTGCTGTTGTATGTAATGCACAACGCGTTTCACATTAATCTTATTGCTGGACAGATTACATGCATATCAACATACATACCACAAATGACATGAAATTCACAACAGTACAGATGTGTATAACGGCAAAGACAAATGCAAACTTTTGTGTCAACATCGGTTGACAATACCTGCTCGCAACGATACCGCAGTACACCGCGGCATCAATGCGTTACATTGACCCATGTTGTCAGTATCAGAAAAAATATGTTGTGAGTGTGTCAGGAAAATTAGTTAAGCAGGCATGTGCAAGCATAATGCAGATTGGCCATGTTTCGTAAGATAGTATTGCTTAACATTACATTTGGAAACCCCAGACCCAACCGACGCCTATATGTATCATGCGCCTGCCATACTACGCAACTGCTCCCGCAACATATGGATATGCTCGATTCACACACGCCACGGTTGCTGCGTATATGCTACTATTGCATGGCATCAACACCGCCATCATCCTCATTGAGGGCGGCGATGTCGTAGGCATGGGAGTGCTTGAAGTAGGAGCACCACCCGTGCCGGGCTGCACTATCAGCATCAGCGCAAAGTGCAGGAAAGCAACAACAACATGTAATACGCTTCAGCAATAATATATAACACAGGTGGCCCATCACATGATCATCTGCCTCGGCACAGCATCACCAGCGGCCCTTTGCCGCCGCCCCCTGGCGGCAATGCTGATGGCCTCTGTCCATGTATATGTGACAAGTCTGCTATGCACAATCCTGGGCGGGAAGACAAGGTCCCGCTGGAAGACAGTGTTGATCGGGCCCTCCCACACTCCAGTGCTCATAGGCGTTGATAGCACGCATCTCCAACTGCAAACACAACGGGAGGCGAAGTCATCGCGCTGTTTTTGAGGTGGCGCTCAGCGACAACGAAATAAGTTCCCTTGACCTACAAGCTACGGGCAGCTACGGAGGTATTCTTCGCAGCCTTCATGAACATCGCGGCAGCAAAGGACATCACTCCGTGCATGAAGTTGCATGACGGCAATTTCCCGATGGATAAAGTGCATGGCAACCTTGACGCACTGAGTGCTCAGTGCATGGAGCACTGCAAACATGGAGATCAAGGAGGGCTCCGCCACGGCAGCAACCAGCAGCCCCAGCACCTGCTCAAGTCCGGCAAGGTGATGCTCTCCAGGACTGGCCAAGTCACGCTCATAAATAAATAACAAACTCGCTCACCCACATGTTCAGCCACCAACCCACCGCTATGAGGGCCTCCGTCACCAAAGGCGCTCGTGTATCAGCCCGCCGAGCGAGGGCCCATGCTACCCCTGAGTGGCGACCAGCGTCGGTGCCAGCGTGCTCGGTTGTTCGGCAACGTTACCGAGTCCGTCGGCGAGGGCAAATGGATGGTCCGCTGGGACGACGCCCCGGCCGACGTCCAAGAGTCCGGCCAGGCACTCCGCTGCGAGCAACTACTGCTAGTCGCACCCCTCCCTCGGCTGCCTCTACGCCACGAGGTCAAGGGACTGCCGTCGGCCCTTTCGTGCCGCCCCGCCCTGCCGCTGCTGCTGATGCGAGTGCAAATGCGCTGGGTGGCAGTCGTGGAACGATCGTTACATGGAGTGTCGTTTCCGACACCGGCACCCCCACCGAGATCCCATCCATCCCTGCGACCTCTTCCCCAGCCTCTATCCTAGCGACCGAGCCCCTGCCTGCCGACAACCTTGACATGTCTGCCGAGTCGCAAGACAGCCAGCCATGCGTCGAACTCGCCAAGGAGCTGGGTGATAGCTCCGGGGAGGAGGAGGCGCCAGAGCAATATGTCGGCGGCGCCTCACCCGACGACGGCCACGAGGATGCCGCCTGGATCTCCCCCGCTCCTGGCACCTCCGTCGTCCTGAAGCAAGGCAGCAAGATTGCAACTTTGTCAGTGTTTAACTTAGACAGCGCTGAGGAGATGGCCAAGATGCGAGACACTACTGCCCAGCGAGAGGCGGCTCGTACCTTGCCAGTTGGGTTGCGAGATGGGCTGCCCATTGGCGTTGGCAGCGTCGACTTGGTTCAGCTCTGGGTTATGATGTACCCAGGCGACCTGTCTGCCGACATGGAGAAGGTCAATGCTGCTGGCCTGCGCCGTTCATCAACACAAAAGCTGATCAGCATGCGTGAGTATGTGAGGTTCTGGGAGCTGGTCATCGCCGGCGCGCTGTACTCTCAGCAAGGCAGAGATTTGTGGGCTACCAACATCACGTTTGATGGCCTTCGTGACCAGCCTAACTTCCAGCGCTACATGCCCCTTCACCGTTTCAAGTATATCCGGTCGCTGATCAAGTATGCTAAGGCTGACCTCGACTCTACTGTGAGGCGTGGTATCCTTGGGCGTGGTTCCGCCGTGCTGCAACCGAGTTCAACGCCAACCGCGCGACTATCCTGAACGCCGGTATCTTTGCTACTATGGATGAGAGCATGTCCGCCTACCAGCCCAGGGCAACCAAGCTGGGCGGCCTCCCCAACCTGAGCTTCATCTACCGGAAGCCCAAGCCGCTGGGCACTGAGATGAAGACGGTATGTGACTGCGACACCGGTGTGATGACCTACATCAAGATCCAGGAGGGGAGGGACCCTATGCGTGTGAAGCCGCATGCTGCTGAGCACGGTGTGACTACCGCTTGTATGATGCGCATGGCTGAGACCTGCACCAGCACCGACTCTACCCTGTTGGGCGATGCGTGGTTCGGGTCTGTGAAGGTATGACCCTCGTCCTTTTGCCTCGTGTGTTTATCATGCTGTGATGGGCAAATGCAATTACTAATGATTCTTACCTGCTATGCCGTCCCCCAGGCCGCTGTCCAGGTGGGCAAGATGGGCCGCCACTTCATCGGCGTCGTCAAGACTGGCCATGGTCTGTTCCCAAAGGCCTTCCTGAAGAGCCACCTGGCATCAGCACCGGCAGGCAGCATGGTTGCTCTCTCAGCGATAGTGGATGGTGTGGATCTCATGGCAGTGGGCTACAAGTACAACATGAGGAAGGTGTTGTTCTTTGTGGCCACAGCTGGTGCCGGCGCCCTGGAGGATGGCAACCCCTACATACAGCGCTGGGCGGACGACTTCGGCAACACCGTCACTCGGAGCATCCCCCGCCTATCTGTGCTGTCCAACTACTTTGAGCGCAGCCCCGGCGTCGACAACCACAACCAGTCGCGCCGGCATGATCTCGCGCTGGAGGAGGCCCGGAATGCACATGACTGCTGGTTCCGACTCGCGACTACCCTCTGTGGCATCGTCACCACCGACTGCTGGAAGATCACCAAGTTCCACGTCCCGTGTGCCCACCCCTACGCCAGCATGACTATCAAGGACTTCTCGGAGCTGATGGCGAAGGCCCTCATTTACAACGGGCTGGATGGCGACCTGGCGCCATCCCGTCGCCCCGGCCACCGCCTCGCCATCGCGCCCAAGCGCTACCTGGACACCACCGACCAGCACACCCCTGGCAACCACGGGCGATACGCGAACGGCCGCAGCAAGCAGTCGAGGTGCTGCCGTTGCTACCGTGACGAGGACGAGGAGCACTGGAGCTCGTTCTACTGCGTGCGGCATCACCTTGTGCATGCCCAGCTCGGTGCACAGCCGGGACTGCTGGGAGCACCACCTCCACTGCGACGAGACCGCCTTCCGCCGCCTGAAGCACGCCCGCGCCGGCTAGGGCGGCACACCCCAAGTCCGCCGCCCCGGCTAACGCATGTAGACTCCCATGCCCGTAGTTGACCCGGGCCACTGGCCGCGGGATGGTGTATGAGCTTATATCCTGTCAGTTGAGCTGGCTGATGTGGTGGGCGGGTGTGCTCTGTAGGTCCCGCCCGCAGCGCCCTCTTAGCGGTACCGAGCGCCCTCGCGCGCCCGCCGAGCGCCCTCGCGCGCCCGTGTAGCGGGTACTCAAGGGGCGAAAAGTGCGCAAGGGACTCATATCACGTACCGTTAGCGTACGGGTACTGCCATGGCAGTCATGGCTCGGCGCGGGTACTCGCGACCACCGCCGGATAGGCGGAGATAAGCTGACTGTAAGCGGATATAGGCGAGGGTTAGGCGCGAATGATACGGAATACAGTAATCGTACAGAAAAATTGAGTACGGATACAGTACAAGTACCGTGTTAAGCGCGGTTAGGCGAACCCCGTTTCGACGAGTGTCGATGAGCAGCTCACCCTCCAGCATGAACTTGTGGAGGACGAGTGGCAGGAGACAGCCAACGACACCTACCGCGCGCTTCAACATATGATGCGCCGTATATAGATGACCTAGATGGTTGGCCGTCAGGCCGGGAGGGCAAGGGGCGTAGACACCAACACCTGTAATATTTTCATTCCCATTACAAACTTTTGCCTACAACATGTTGCCACTGCATTTTAGCCATTGCACCAGCTAGTTTTAGATAGGCATATTCATACCGCAGTTCGGTGGCAGTTCAACGGCAGTTCGGTGGCAGTTCAGACTGAACTCAGTTCGGTTCGGGCAGTTCGGACAGTTCAGTTGTTCGGTTCAGTCCGAACTGCGGTTCAGTTCAGTCTGAACTGTATTCGGCCGAACTCCCTGAATTCAGTTCGGTCCGAACCGAACTCGGCCAAAGTGAGTTCGGCACAACCCTAGTAGCAACCAGGGTTGGGCTGCAGTCCACTTTTGAATACTGCAGGCTGCAAGTGCAGTGCAGTAGGCTGCAGTGCAGGCTGCAGTACTGCAGCCTGCAGTGCAGCCTGCGGTTAAGGCTGCAGTCAACGGGCTGCAGTACTGCAGGCTGCAGTGCAGGCTGCAGTGCAGGCTGCAGTAGCACTGCATTTGCTGATTTTAGGGAAGGGAAGGGCGGGACAGTGAAGGGCAATGGGGCTGCCATGGCGGATGCAGAGGGGCAGCAATCGTGGTGGAAGTTGTAATACATCATTAAATTGCCTACAGAGGGGAAAAGCCTACTGTGTGTACATTTGTGTGTGTCCAACGATGATGCTGTCCCCACGCATGCATAGTGAAACATGCGTAAAAAAACATGATGGCACCCTCTAATCCCCCGCCTCCTCATCCGCTGGCGCTGCCTCCTCATACTGCTCCAGCATGGACTCCACCGCTTCCCATTGAATGCGGCTGGCCTCCCCCTCGCCCTCGCCATCAAGGACTTGGCTGGCCAGCCAATCCTCCCCGCATGGCTTGAGTAGATCCGCCGCCACGGCGCTGAAAGCAGCCTCCCCGTAGTACGACGCCAGTAGCTCCTTGACCTTGGCATCCAAATCCAGATTCTTCTGAATAAAGACGCAGGCACCCATGTTATACAGGTTCATTCTATTTCTTAAGTGCATGGTGACAAGGCGTGGGGGCCCTCGTGGGGCAGTGAACCGTGTAGGCCGCCCGTGTCGGCTAAGTGGCACAGCCAGCACAGCGCCGGTGCTGTCCGCTGCCATCGCCTCGTCCGCCATCGCTGCTGCGCCTTGCTCCGCGGCAGACTGGTATCCCTCCATGTAATTGACGAAGAGTGACGAGAGGAGGATGAGCACGGTGAGCGTAAAGTGAGGATAGGTTCGGCTGGTGTGTGTGGTCTACTGGTATGTGCCCCGATGCGGCGACGTGTGATGGTACTGTACAAGCGAGTACGGTGCTTTCCGCGGCGCTCGGACCGCCGGAACTGTCGCCATATGGCTTGTTATCATTGGCGGGCGCCATCCAAACGCTATCCAGTGATATTTGGGGCTGTTTGGGTTACTGCACTGCAGTCCCTTTTCGGGAAGTACTGCAGGCTGCAGTGCAGTAGGCTAACTGCAGGCTGCAGTTTCTGCAGTCTGCAATGCACTCGATACTGCAGCCCAACCGTGGTAGCAACTACGAATACCAGTTTTTTTTCCGCCCCTAGGACTGGGACTGGCAACGGTGAAACCCCTGCGGCATCTCTACAATTGCCGATATTAGGCAACGATCCAGTTACGAGAAGCCCTGGGATTAGTTGCTGCAGGTGTTTTCTTCCCATACCGGAATACTTTGATTTTAGATCGGAATTACGCCGGTATTTCCAACTGCTGCCTCGCGCGGCGGTAGGCCGGTGTGCGCTAGCCGATATCAACCGCGCATTATGTACTGATGCTGTTATCTCGCTGTAGTACTTTGCTGCCGTCGTCCTCCTGATGCTACAACATCAAATGAGTAGCCGCCGGCGAGAGCGCGCGGCTGACAGCCTCGCTTTCCCGCACCCTCACTGCCTGATGCCGAAGCGTATACCACACCATCAGGACAGACCACCCTCGCCAGCTCCAGCGGCCTCACGCCACCAGCCAGCTCCAGCGGCCAAACGACCAGGAGGTGCATCTTGGACGCTGCAGGGGCCCGGAGAGCCCTACACACTCACCGCACGGGTGTGCCCGCCCGCCCAAACCCGGGAAAAGGGGAGCCGGCCCCGGCGGGAAAGGGCAAGGGAGCGGGGAGCGGGGTGGGGCAGGACTATGGCGCGCCCGCTCCTACCGGGCCTCAGTCAGCGGCCATTCGGAGCATCCCCGGATACGCGGAGGTCAGGGTCGCGGGGCGGCGGGGCGGCGGGCGTGGCGCGACGAAGTGGCGTGCGAGGCTGGGCGGGCGCAGTGCCGCTGGCATGGGCCCGCAGGGTGGCTGGGCAGACCTAGCCAGAGGGCCCACCAGGGGTAGGGGAGGGGAGGGCGGGAACCTCGGGGAGAGGGAACTGTCAAGCAGATGCATCACAGCTGCCTGCGGGCAGTCCTGGAGGTACCAGGCGGCCTGCAGGAATAATGGCAGCGATTAGTTGCACACGAGCGTGCCCGCAACAATCCTGCGAGGCATGGAGATTGTATCCCCATATGGGCCGGCGCGGGGCAAGGCGGGTATGCTCTGTGCACCAATGGCAGCATGATGCCATGACCCTTCTTAGAGATTAACGCCTGGCAGACGCACAGCGCAATGAGTGGCGGAGCGATGGGAGTTGGCATGTCTTTGTCAGGGTTTAGGGTTTCTCAGAAGCACAGTCCCCCTACCCACTGCTTACCCTCCCCTATCCCTCTTATCACTGCTTAGCTCTCTCAGTGCTCTACTCCGTGCGCATGCTCCCCCCTTTCCCCCGCAGGGGTAAAGCTGCAGTCTTGGTCACCATGTTGCGCCAGACCGCCTGTAGCATGGCGGGGCACCTCCGCCTGCGCATCGCCGCGGTGCCACCGCCCGCGATGCTGCTCGCCCTGCGCGGCGAGAAGACCACCACCGGCATCGTAGGCCTAGACTTCGACCCCGACGCAAGGGAGAACCTAGTGAAGGCGTGCGAGGCGGTGCTGGCGTCGGTGCAGACGCTCATCCCCGAGGGCACAGCGTACCGCAAAAACGTGGAGACCGCCGTCAACTACAAGCTCAAAGTGCTGGAGGCCAACGCGGAGAACGGCGCCGCGGAGGAGGTGCTGGGCTTTCAGCTTGAGGAGGAGATCAAGGCCTGTCAGAAGGAGCTCACTCTCATCCCCAAGATGGCGGAGTGGAAGCCCTGGGAGACGGACAAGCCCGAGGTAAGCCCCCCCCCCCCCCCCCCTCGTCCCTCTCTGCGCTGTACCAGTGCCGGCGTGGTAATGAGAACACTGCGAATAACTGTCTGGAAGGGATCAAATATAGACCAACCTGTATTGCGGAACTACAGTGAATGTCAACAGAGGCTGCACGCAACCCCAATGTGAGGCTCGTATTACCGGTTGGTATCGGTGCGTTGGCAGCCATACCACGAGAGACCGTGATGTTTGCTCCCAACCCCCCGAGTGGCTTAACCCCCCCCCCCCCCCACACACACACAACAAGCTGCGCATTACGATGATGTTGACAAATGCTGCCAATTCGTTGGCCGTCGCCCCCTGCAGGTGGAGGAGGTGGCATATGGCGATGTGGACGACGCCATGAAGAAGTACGGCTACTAGGCGGTCACCACTCGCGCGTCACATGTAATTTCTCCATTCCATACCCCCTTCCCTCACCGCCAAAGGGTGACTCATATGCCCCTGCATAGTTCCCCCTGTATTTTTCGCTCTGTCTCTGTTTGGTTCTACAAGCTCTGAGCAAGCTGATGTGCGTCTTGGTTATGTTAAAAAGGATTCAGATGTTTATCGTCGCCCACATGCCGACCCGGTCCTGCAACACTGCATGCCATTGGCCATCTACTTGTCGTACCCAGCCGCAAGGTCAGCTACTCTATTATGTGCAACAGGGATAGTTTGCCAATGGCTGTGAGCCACCCAAGCGCTTCATCAGCCCGGCGCGGCGAGCGGCATCACAGCATGTCCTCAAAGAAGTTTGCACCGCCGGTGGCCTTCCCCTTGCCCTTCCCCTTGCCCTTCATGCGCGTCTTCTCTGCCTTCGTGCCCTTCTTCTTGCTGCTTCCCTCATCGTCCGAATCGCTCATGTCGGACCCGCCGCCGGGGTGGAGCAGGCTGGACGACTCGGGCTCCGCGTCCTCTGCGTCCTCCGCCTCGTGCAGGTAGCTGATGTCCCAGAGCTGCGCAGAGAGGGGCGCGCGGGGGGGAGGGGGGGGGGGGGGGGGGAGGGGATGGATCATTTTCTCGCGGGATGAGGACAGCGCAGCATCTCTGGGCGGATTCGGGAGGCTGCTGAAGGATTGTACAGGTTGAATTCGTACCTTGATGCTGTTATCATGAGAGGCGCTGGCGAGCAACTTCTTGTCTCCGGACAGCGCTTCATGTATGGGTAGAAAGGGAGGGCGCACCGGTGCAGTCCATCAGCCCCAGAACCATATCAACACAGCCAAGGGCTGCACTCAGCACGCACATCACCTCTGCGGCACGCCCCCCCCCCCCCCGCCCCCCTCCCCCCCCACTCTTTTAGGCCTTTCTCCTTCTGCGCTGCCAGCGATATACACGCAAGCCAGGCGAGCAGGCAACGCAACAGCGCCGCACCCAGGCACTCGATGGGATACTCGGCGTGCTCGCCCACGACGCCCAGCATCTTATTCGGTAGGAATGTTGAGGATGCGGATGAGGCCGTCGCTTGAGCCGGTGATGACTGTGTCCTCATCAAACTGCGCCGAGGGGCAATGCGCGGCGGCAGCAGCACAGCTATCGGAGCTCCGGCCACGGGCAGTGCATCAGCTTTGCTGATGATATGCGGAAAGGGGGGGGGGGGGGGGGGGGAGGGGGGTACCTTGACCAGGGCATCAATGGAGTTGGGGTGCCCCGGAAAACGGTCGCTGCAGTCGTTGAAGTAGCCCCAGCTGTACAGCAAAATGACACCCTCCTGCGAGCCGCTCACTAGTTTCTTCCCGTTCTGCGGGGGTTGCGCACGCCGGCCGACTTTCATGCTCCTACCTGACGACAATGTCGTCTATTCCAGGGAGGAAAGCTGGGGGGGGGGGGGGGGGGGGGGGGGTTAGTCGCACCTTCAGGACGACGACTGACAGCAGCTCATCGTCGGCGTCGTCCTCGCTCTGAGCAATGAGTTTCCGCGCTGCCATGTCGTATATGGAGATGCTGCCGTCACCGCTCGACGCCACGAGCGCGTTATTGTCCTGCCGTCGATGATGTGTGGATTGGGTTAGAATGGAAGGTCTCTCAAGCAGACGCCGCACCCCCGCCCGCCCGCACCCCCTCTCCCCCCCCCTCCCTTGAGCTCCACTGTCTGAAGCATTCCCGGAGAGCGCTGGACGCTGAGGGTGCTTCACCGGAGAGTAGCTAAAGTCGGAGATGAAGTCCCCGTGCGTTTCGAACGACGCGATTGCCTGCCGTTGCCGCACGTCCCACAGCTTGACCGTGCCGTCATCATCGCCAGACGCTAACACTGTTGCGTCTGCGCCCAACATCATGCACAAAAGTATACAGCGTCAATGCTTTGCATGCGTATGTGTTTCATTGCTACTATGCTGCTGCCGGAAGTGAAGGCGATGATAGTCGATGATTGGTGCTGGGGCGAGAAGGTGGTGTTTGGGAGGGGGGGGGGGGGGGGGGGGGGGCGGGGGGGGGGGGGGGGGGGGGGGGGAACCGATGCACTCCAGAGTATTGACGCCGCAGCTGTGCGCGTTCTCCAGGCGCGCGGCCGCCGCGCCCGTGGCGGTGTCCGTGGCCAGGATGGAGCAGTCCGCGGAGGCCGACAGCAGCAGGCTTCCCTCGCTGGTGAAACGCACGGCGCGGCAGGACTCGGTGTGCGCGGCGAGGTCGAACACGCGCTGCGTGGCCTCGCCCTCGTACTTGAACACCTGCACGTGCCCCGTGATGACCGCGCCCGCGAGCAGGCTGGCGCCCGGGTGGAAGCAGCAGTCCTGCAAGAGGAGGACTGTCAGGGTGCTGCGCATGAAAAAGCCAATACACAGCGACTCGAGGAGCATCCGGTCCACGGCCTGCCCGCACGGCGCACCATGGGCTGCTCGCTGACGAGCGCCCGCGACAGCTCGCCGTTCTCCATCCTGCTCGGCGCCCCTCCCCGCTCGCCCGGCTTGTCTTGGCACGTCGCACCACCGGTGTAAAGGACGATCGCGTGTGGCAGTCCCTGCGTGGAAGGTGTCCTATCGGGAGTGTGGCCAGGTGCGGCCTGAAGCGGGTCCGATGCAGCAGCGATATACACTTGCTGCGACTGCTTGGGCAAGGGGGCGGCGCAGCAGCGGAAAGGGATAGGATTATCGGCGCAGTCGTCCGCGCCGCCACCGGCCCCGCCGACATGAACTTTTTGGTTACAGGGAGAGCGTCCGGAGAATGCACGCAAAGTACTGGGGGAGGAAAAAGCCTACATCGATCGCCGACATCGATCGGTGCCAGTAGCGTCGGGGCGCGCCTCATCATCGGGCGGATTACCGGCTTCGACGACGGCAGTGTTTTTTTGATTTGTTTTCCCGGCCCCCGGGACAGGACTGGCACCAGTGAAACCCTTGCAGCGTCTCCGACGGCCGTTTAGGCTCCGATCCAGCTACAGAAAGCCCTCGGTAGGCGACGCTCCGCCAGTCATGAAGCAGATTGCCGAAGCATTCTGCAAAACTAGTTGAAGGCTAGTGATAGAATTTCCAACACCGTTGGATCACCGTGTAAAACACTGCCATGAAAATACCCGGCACTGACCACGAAAGGTCCGCCCTACCCTGTACCCGTTTGGGCGTCGGCCCATTCGAGTATTGCGAGTTGGGGCAAGCCCCAACCCGCGGAGCAAAGCATTTCGGGAGTGCGATGCATGTGCAACAAAAAAAAATGTGAGGGAGGCCCGATGCCATAACTGGAAAAATTTCCCATTCGTAGTAAAATCCAGGGCGCCGTGGAGGGAGGGGGGGGGGGGGGGGGGACCCCTGTTGGAATCTGCATGATACCCTAGCACCGGCCGGGCACATGTCCCGCGCGCCTCTGCGCGCGCGTGTCTGTCTCCCGGCCCGCCGGGCGCTCTGCTTTCACTCACTTCATGTCCACAGTCCCCGCCCGCAGCTCGAGCCCGGCTCACTGCTCCCTCTGTAAGATGCTCCGAGCACTTCCACTCACCACCACCTCCGCGGTTGCGCCGTTCAGGTTATGGGCCCTCACACGTCACGTGGGCGCGAGCGGGGTACATGGAGAAGTCCGTGCGTTCGGCGCACGTCCGGAGTCGTTCGAAAAACGGCCGAGGCGGTTGCCACAAGGGCGCCGAAAACTAGCCCACAAGGGGCGAGGGATACACACTGAGCCTCCGGGGCCAGTGCACAACCCGTCCGACACCGTATTGGGGTTCCGCCTACCGGCCCGAGAGAGCCAGCCTCCGGGGTTGCGCTCAACAGACAAGTCCCGGGGATTTTCTCGAACCACTGTTGTACTTAGCTTTTGGATTCAAACCTCCAAAATAGAATTCGAAAACACACCTTACGTCGAGCCAGGCCGTCACACGTCGTGGTTCCACTAGCAATACCGGCGGCAGACGGCGAAACGACCGGCGAGCCCGTTGGTGGCGTTTGCTTACTGGAAGGACCGCCGGATGACCGTCGCGGAGCTGCTGGGCGGACCCCCGGACCCCGGACAGCGATCACACAGTGGAGCGTTTCAGCGGAGCGTTTACCAGCCATCCAAGATCGTCGCAGCGAGAACCACACGCGAACCGCCCAGGCACCTACTTACCCAGGTCCCGCCTATCATGTTCAACCTGCCACCTTCAACGGAGTGAACGACCACTGTGGTGCTGCTGGCCACTCGCTGACCGCGCGTATGGGGCCAGCAACTGCTACTGGGTGCCAGCAGCTCAGCTACGAGCAGCCCGCCCGTGCTCCCGGCTGCCGCGCCTACGTTGGCTACCAGGAGCTCGTGCTCAGCAGCCCCGCCGCTCGCGGAGAGGCGGCCAAAAGCATCTGAGGCAGCGCACTGCCCGGCATCGCCCAGGGCACGAAGATGACGCCCTCGCGGCCTCATCACCAGCCGGCTCCGGCTCACCAGCTTCACAGCGGGGCAACAGTACAGCATGGAGTGCAGTGCACGCGGAAGCGCGTCACCCGAAAGCTATCAAGGATGTATAGAGTAGTCGCTATTAATTACTGTAGCTATTCAGTATTGTATGTTAGCGCCAGATTCCGACCATTGTTCCAATTGCACACAGCGGTCGAACGGAGATGACCCCCGTGTACAATTGAGGGGGGTGTTGGAATCTGCATGATACCTTAGCGCCGGCCGATACCCTAGCACCGGCCGGGCACATGTCCCGCGCGCCTCTGCGCGCACGTGCTTGTCTCCCGGCCCGCCGGGCGCTCTGCTTTCACTCTCTTCATGTCCACAGTCCCCGCAGCTCGAGCCCGGCTCGCTGCTCCCACTGTAAGATGCTCCGAGCGAGCACTTCCACTCACCATCACCTCCGCGGTTGAGCCGTTCATAAACAAAGGCAATTAAGTCCTCATGTAATGTGTTGACGCAATAACCCGACTACTAATAAAATCCCTGAACTCCGGAACAAACAACCCAAAAACATGACGGTGATACCCCCACCGCATGCACTCCACCAACATATGTTCGATAGTCTCAGATTCACCACCGCCACATGCAGGGCGGTGTTCAATGAACTGCCCAGGCATGGCACGAATCCGGGCCAATCGACGGGCAGTGGGAAATACTCGGGTGCGTAATTGTAACATAATGTGCAGCCCGGCCACAGCCCCCGCGGGGACACCCGCACCGTACTGTGGCAACAGGTTTGACGCATAAGACGCATGAACATATATACCCCATGTTTTAGTGCGTGCTAACGATGCCGACGATTCGTCACGCGCCCACACCGATGCCTTTACTAGTTTTATTAGCGGCATCGCGCGCGGCTAGTGACCTTCACTCAAGTGGAAGGTGCGCCCCCTCAGCTAGCCCTACATTCGCCCTAGCTAGTCGATCTTAACCACCGCACAGTCCCCGACGTACACGTGTTAGGGCGCGCCCGACTTTGCCGATCTACTAAATGGGTTATACATGTATTCAAGTCGGATGCTTTAAGGAACGCCCGAGCCCGTGCCGCAGCGGCCGTAGCCTCTATGGGCGCAATATCCAATTTATTCCCGAATCATCGGTGCAATGGCCACCCCAGGGGAGTTTTTATCCACCCCAATAAGGCACCGCAAGCACTAATTGAGTACGGTTTGTAATTTATTTGCGCCGCTAATTCTATCCATGCCCCATACTTCACACCCGTAAGTTAAAACCGGCACTACACAGGTTTTAAAGACAGACACACGCACATTAATAGGAATTATGTCCCGTCCACCGACTAATACCGAATCGAGCGCCTCAATGGCGTGTTTACCCTTCTTAACACAGCCGTCTACTAAGTGCCGCATACCTAAATCGGAGTTAATGACCGTACCCAAATACCTATATTCATTTACAACCGATACCCGTACCCCCCCAAGCCGCCATCGGGCAGCTTGTTCGCGTAGCGCGGTCTCGTCGGAATATCGGCCTAATGCCATCACCCCACACTTAAAAACCCCAAACCCCATAAAATAGTCCTCCATTCATTGCAAGAAGTGGGCGAACATGGCATGCAGGTTGTCGAACAAGCATGTGATACCAACAAGCGTCGTCCGCGTATAATTGACATGGCACCCTTAGTGGTTGCCTTGCCGCTATTGTGTCGGTGCAACCTGGTAGATCACACCCTAGATATTCGACCCCATCGAATATATCGTTAATAAATATGTTAAACAGGATGGAGGAAGCGGGGCATCCCTGTCGGAGGCCACGCTCTATGAGTATGGGTTCTGATAGTGTTCCCGGGGCCACCCCCGTCTTGACCCATATCATACTATCCATGTATGAAGTTTTAATGAAGGCAAGCATATGACCCGTAACTCCTATGGCTCGTAATTGTAGGAAGAAAAACTCACGAGGCACGGTATCATATGCCTTCCTAAAGTCAAAAAACCCCGCGTACGAGGGTAGACTTGCCGCTTGGCGACGAGCCGCGATATCGAACAAGCTGGCGACTTGTATGGGGCCCTCCTCATTCCGCATAAACCCCGCTTGCAATCGGCGGACTATCCCTTTAGCTTGGCAGACGTCTTGCAAGCGTTGGGTAATGACGGTCATAAGGAGTTTCAGAGCGGCACCCATAATCGAAATACCCCTATAATTGTCCATAACGGTCGAGTCGCCTTATTTCTTGGGCACCGATACTATGGCCGAGCTACGCCATTGCTTATTAGGGATATTATTCTTAGCCCATATCCCGTTAATTAAAGCCAGCAATGCCTTGCCAAAATGGCTATTCGTATATCGCCAATTTTAAGGCCTCCGCCGTAATCCCTTCATGCCCCTGGGCCTTATTATTTTCTAGACTCCTAAGAGCCTTGACTGATTCCTCCCACGATATATGCCCATTAATCCCGTTTAGTGCGGGGGCAATGGGTGGCGATGTACCGTGCGCGTGGCGGTGTTCCCACGCCGCACGTATAACAGCAGGTCCCGATAGTGCCGCGCCCAACACGCATTGATTTCGCCCGGCTCGATAGGAAGTACCCCCGATACGGATCGCGTATTGGCTGGTCGTTCGCGCCCTCGAATGAACCCTGCCCCTTACGGAGCGAGCGCGCCCACTTTCAGAACTCCCGTCTCCCACCACCCTTCTTAAAATCCTGAACCGCTTTTTGCACGGCCCGCTCCTTGTGTCGGCGGCGGTTACTACGTACTAGTGTCCGAACCCTATGCCATGCAGCAGCATGATGTGCCGACGCTAGATCGGCATCCTGAGGGCCCCTCGTCCCCCGGCACGCCATAAAGGCCATGCGCCGACGATTAATCGCACCTAGGATAGACCGTTAGTTGCAGCGGCGGCCCTAGCTAGGTCACGACGCTTGGGCTTGGTAACAACCCCTATACCCCGCGTGCCGCCGACCATACTGCATGGATAAAGTGGTCGGCGCCGGTGTCTAGGGATCCCCCCCTCCCGAGGGCCCGCCGTCTACAGGATACCGCGAACGGATTAGCGGTGACGAAATCGTGGAACGGCTTCGGCCATTCAGAGGGAGAGTCGCCGTGGGCTTGTTTGGGAATGGACCTTGCAGACAAGCGTTCATGCATGGAAGGTGGACAGGTATCCTCACGGATGGCAGTGTTATTTAGCGTTTTTTTGGAGGGGCTGATGGGGCGTTTCAAAGGAGAGGGGGCTGTGTGGTTTGCTGAAAACGAGCTTTGGCTTGGGTTACAGTGTTTTCTAAGTTTGGAGCCCGCAAGAACAGAAAGCACGAATAAGTGAGGGAGGGAGGAACGCGGACGTATCAGTTTTTGCAGCTCCGTCATGAGCAAAGGGGAGCGGGAGGTGAGGTTGGCGAGGACGTGGACCACCCCCATGTCGTTCTCGTGGAGTAGCACTTGTCTACCTCGCAGCTCCGAGTGGAATGTAAGCACATCGTACCGGACAGGCTTGAGCTCCTCGTAGGTGATGTGCAGCTCGCGGTCGCAGTCGTATTAAAACCCGCGCGCCTCGGTGGTCTGAGTGAGGATGGCGCCCCACCTGTAGCCGGAGCTGTTGACATGCATGTAGGCCGTCTCCACGGGCTTGTAGATGGAGCGGCCGTTGCTGTGGATCGGGACGCTACCTGCGCACACCACTCGAGGTCGCGTCGGAGCTGGTGTGTGAACGGCTCAACCGGTGAGTGATGCAAGATGGAAGTGCTCGGAGCTCCTTATAGTGGGTGTAGCGAGCCGGGCTCGAGCTGCTGGGACTAATGAAGTGAGTAACGCAGCTGCGCGGGCCGAGCGAGCCTATTAGGATGGGCGGGGCGCGCGCACTAGCGTGATGATACTAGTTCAGTAGTCTACGATACCTACAGTACTAGTGTCTTGTCTTGCTCGGATCGGATGTGAAGTCCGGACGCGCGCGCAGCACGCCATCTACTGATATTGGTATCAGTAGATTGCCAGAAGGACATGTCAGAGCACATACTCCAACAGCCCCCCCTCGACGGTACACCGGGGGTTCCAGGACGGAACCCGTGTGGCGTCGTCACATCCGGAGTGTGCTCACCACCCCATAGCAAAGCGGGCGTGTTTCTCCAGTGCAGGACGAGGCTCGGGTTTGGTCATCATGTCCGCCGTGTTGAGGTCTGTTGCGATGTAGTTGACCTTGTCTGTACATGCCTCCACCTGGTCTTTGACAGACTGCCACTTGACATCAATGTGTTTCGTCATGTCACTGATGACAACGTTTGTGGCGTAGCTGATCGCCCCTTGGTTGTCCTCCATCGTGATGAGTGGTTGCACCGGACTACCAAAGCAAGGACCTCGGAGACGAACATTTTGAGGTGAATGCCATCTTTGATCGCCTATGCCAATGACAATGTCTCGGCATCGACAGTCGACTGTGCAATGCCGCCACCGGTTTCCTGCGTCGCTGTGGGCATAAAAGCTGACTTGTAGCTGCATTCCCCGTGATCTCCAAGACAGAATAGGTACCCACCACGGGATCGGCGCTGGAGTAGGTCGGCGGCGAAGTCGGCATCTGCATAGGCGACCAATCGCAGGTTATCAGTCGAGTCGGCACCCAGAGTGATGCCACGATGCATAGTGCCTTTCAGGTATCGTAACACCTTCTTAAGCGCTGTCATGTGCATCACACGCGGCTCTTTCTGAACACTGCCCAGGATACTGAGTGATGTCGTGCTGTTTGATCGAGTGCAAGTGCTGACGTACATGAGGCAGCCCATCAGTCGCACGTACTTGGACCGACCATCAGCGTCCAGCAGGGGTGATTCGTAGACACTGGTGAGTGTTCGCAGAAGTCGGCCACCATAGGCACATCGGACTTCTTGCAGTCAAGCATGCCAAATCTCTCCAGAATCTCCTTGATGTAGGCTGTCTGTGTGAGAGTGATGCGTCGGTTTGGGTCGATCGTAGGACACGGACATCCCAATAACCCAAGGGTCGTGTTGCCTCTTGACCACGAACCGATTACGTAAGTCAGTCTCAAAGCTGTCCAACCAAGTGTCGTCATTGCCAGCCAGTTCCATGTCGTCCACATAGACTCCCATGGCAGCGTAGATTTCTCCCTGCCGTAGGATGAAGATGCATGGGTCTGCCTTGCATTGGATCCAGCCGACACTGATCAGCCACATGGCCAACAGTTTGCACCAGTATTTGCCAGACTGGCGGAGGCCATACAGACATTTGAGAAGTCTGCAGACTCTGCCAGAACCATCATCAAACTCATGAAGCTGTCGCATGTACGTATACTCATCTGCCGGAATGAAAGCGTCGAGGTACGGCAACCACATCATCAAGCTGCCGGAGGTGGAGCTGCATGGCGGCCACAATGGTAAAGAAGACCGTCCCGCAGACTGGAAAGGCGGATGACAGGTGCGTATGTTTCCTTGCACGTGTCGCCATCTTTCTGATAGGTGCCACATACAACAGCTCTGGCTTTCGCCTTGTCCAGGGTACCATCGGGTGCTGCCTTGGCCACAAAAATTCACTGATATTGGGTAGGATTGTCGCACCAGGTGTGCAGTCAACCAGTTTCCATGTATGGTTGGCCATCAGACCCTCATACTCCTTGTGGATGGCTGGTTCTCACAGGTCGTGGAATTCTGGGCTCATCGCCTCTTTGAAGTTGCAAGGTGTAGGTATGCCCGCAGCATTCAAGAGTGCAACTGTCCGCTGCATGTTGCTCTCGCCGTTGGGGTCTAGAGGATAGCTGGCATAATCTGGTTGGGGGTCTGATGGGTCACGGTCCAAACAGATGCTGCCGCATGCCATCATGGCATGCTACCGAGCTGGGGATCGTCTCTCCCGGATGGGTCTGTTGTGCTGATCACTGATGGATGTCTGCTATGGGTGCTCTTGCTGCTCATCTAGGTCCATCTCCACCGTGAGCCGTTCTTCCTCAGCCTCAAGTATGATGGAGCTGTCAGTGTGTGGGTCCGGAGCGAAGCCGCTCTCATCCTCGAGGAAACGGACATGGACGCTGACAGTGACCCTGCCTGTGGCGGGGTTCAAGACCATCCACCCAGGTGCGCCGCCAGGGTAGTAGCGCACAAATATGCCAGTCCAAGCCTTGGAGTCTAGCTTTTTTGCGAGTACCATCAGAGACCTTGACAACCACCTTGCAGCCATTGACTCTGGCTTTGTCAATATGTGAATCAACATTGCCTTGGTCTGTACATAGAGCGGTGTCTGTCTGCCATCCGAATTACCATCCGCTGTGACAGCGCGCCGGTTGTTCAGCCATAACGCTGTGCTGATTGCGGTTGCCCACAGTCAGCTAGGCACTGACATGTCTGCCATCATGCTAGTGGCTCTGTCCCTGATGGTGCGCCATGGCCTCTCAATCTTACCATGCTGATGATGGTAGTACGGAGCTGTCCACTCAGTACGTCCCCATATGCCACCCACCAGAGCGTCCAAGGTATCCCATCTGTCTCGAAGATGGAGTCGCGGTCAAAGCGGACCTCGGGAGTAAACGGACCACTGGACTCTGCCCAATACTTGAGGTAATAGTGTTTGACCTCATCTAGCATTGAACGCCTGGCTGTCAGCACTTCTGCTGCCTCTTTGGTTCTCAGATGTCTGTGCCACTGAAACCTCGATAGACGGCAAATGATGCTGATAGTCCACCGATAGCCACATGGTGATGTGATGTAAATAGGACCCAGTGTGTCAATAGAGAGTTGGCTGCAGCACGCATCAGGGAGGGTTGTAGGCTGACAATAGGTGTTGTTGCTTTGTTGAGTAGGCATGAATGACAGGGTAGATTCTTTACATCCGTAGGGAAGGCAGGTACACCATTGTGATGCTGTGCCTAGACTGTGCCCATGCCGGGATGGCCTAATCTCTTGTGCCATAGGACTGCAGAGTTCTTGACTGAGCACTAAGCATGGCAATGCTATCTTGTTGTCCAACAGGGGTAGGAGCAGCTCCATCCGCGGGGTCCAGTAGATAAAGGCCGTTGTAGCCTCTCAGGCGCACCACTCCCGCGTCCATGGTCACAGTGCCATAATCAGTTCCACCCGTAAAGGTGAATGGTACCAGGTAGATGTTTCTGTAGCCATGACACGCTGAGTAGTCTGTCTACACCCATGGAATTCGTGTTGAGCAGGGATGGACAATAAATAGTTAGCATTCGCAAAGTGCAGTAGCCACCAGAGGTGAGTGTTGCCCTAATAGCCACAGTGCCGCTGCCCTCGATGACGGTGCCAACGCCACCAAGTGCGCCCTTGTTCAACTCGATTCGAAATGTTTCGAAGTCGGATTTATGTGCCGTGACATTTTGGGGAGCGCAAGCAAAGTCTGCGATCCATGCCTGGCTGACACTTGGGGCGTTACTCAGTTTTGAGAAAAATGCCACGAGTGTTGGGGGAGCAGTGGTAAGGGTGGTCACCCCACTGAGAAGCATCTACTCCTCCTCGAGGGTCAGCTCGTCGCCGGTGTCGGTGTCGTCGCCCGGCTGTCGGTCACAGCTGCAGTATTGTCGTCCTCGAGCGCCGCGAGACCAGCACCAGTCGATCGACGCCTTGGCCTGAGAGACTCCGGGGTACGTGATCTTCATGGCCTTGATTTTGGCGCGCTGAAAATTCAAAATAACCGAGTCACTCGCAGTCCATTGGCTAGTTTGGTGCTTTTCGCCAAAAGATCCACACTTGCCGAACCATGGCGACTTATGAATTCTGCGAGAAGTCCTAGGCGGGTTCTGAGCTGTGAGGAATGCCGCAGTACCAACTGAAGGTGCGGGAAGCTGCAGGAGCTGGTGCGGAACACAGTTTGGCGTGGACACGGAGTTTGGCGCACAGCTCTGCCGCAGTACACCGATGTAAGTCGACATTCCCCGCAACGACTGTCTTGATAGTATCGTATTTTACGGGAAGTGCATTGAGCACTGTCGGTATCAGCAAGGAGTCGCGGAGCTGCTCTGTGAGCTCCATAGCTGCGTCGTACGCCTGGATAGCCTCCCATTTGCGGTCGAGGAAATCGACAAGTGACTCCGTCGAGTTCTTGTCAAGTGTGCGATTCACCTCGTCGAGCAGTACATGGTGTGGTGCACGTCCTGTCTGTCGAGACGATGGCACATATTGTCCCATGCTATTGCACCCCGGTTGACCGCAGTGGACTGAGAGAGGTTCTTGAGTTCCGAGGTGGCACTCGGGTGGTGCTGGGCGATCTGCACCAGCGTGTGGTAGAGGTATGACTAAAGCCGTGGGTCGATGTTGCGATATCGTTCGGGTCAAGTAGAATCATCGTCTGTTCTATCACCTTCGGTCCAGAAGTGTTGATGAAGGAGAGGAAAAGATGTTTCCACGTTGTGAAGTCTGAGCTCTTCTGAAGCATTGGTGGTGTGAACTTTAGTGCCCTACCGCCTAGCTGGTCGATACCTCGTTGTGGTCCCCGTCGAATCCAGATGCGGCCATCCGCAAGGTCCGCTGCGCCGATGGTATGGCGTCTCGCGGGTGCATGATAAGGCGCGGACACGCCGAGGTAGCTTGTCCGTCCGGTAGCTCTATCGACTGAGGTTCGCGATTGTGGCGGTGGTGGCGCAGCTGTCGAAGACTGTCCAGCTGTATGTCGGGGTATGTCGAGACATGGAGGCAAACATCCGTCTGACATCAGCCATCAGGTCCCGTTGCTCCGCCATAAAGTCGGCATGACTTTGAGACAGTTGATATGTGACAGCGTGCATCTCTCCGTGTTGGAAGTCTTGTTGTTGCTCCAGGTTAGATATCTGATGCTCTAGCCTGGCCACTAGGTCCAGTCTCGGTTGATCGGAAGATTCAGTCAGCAAGAGATTTGCCAGTGTCGACAGCAATGCCAAGTCCCGGGGGAATAGGAGTGTTGCTTGGTCGAGTGGGCGAGTCGTTTGCCATGTCGATGTTGTCCCATCTGCCCCGGTGAGAAACGCGTTTTGTCGGCCAAGCCAGCTCTCACAGGTTAAGTAGCAACCTGTAGTAGTCAGTCTGACCTCCCGCTCCGCAGCTCCGGTGCCTGCATGTGCGTTGCGCGTCACTCACACCACACCCCGCTCCGGCTGACGCTGATATCCTGCGGCTGCAGAAGTCACTAGGGATACATGCCAGCCAAAGAGAACGTGGTATAGGTGAGGACTATAGTGTCCGAATTCTGTCTACGTCTGTCTAAAGTCTTGAATAACTAATAACTAAGCACAGTGGAGTTTTGTGTTCGAATCTCGGAGACTCGACTCGGCCTCGGAGGCTCGAGGATCTCGCCCGGGACGAGATATACTTGCACACTTCTAGAATGTGTGAGGGCCCATAGCCTAAACGGCTCAATCGGTGAGTGATGCAAGGTGGAAGTGCTCGGAGTTGCTTACAGTGGGTGCAGCGAGCCGGGCTCGAGCTGCTGGGACTAATGAAGTGGGCAAAGCAGCTGCGCGGGCCGAGCATATTAGGATGGGCGGGGCGCGCGCACTAGCTAGCGTGCTGATACTAGTTCTGTAATCTACGATATCTACAGTACTAGTGTTTTGTCTTGCTCGGGTCGGATGTGAAGTCCGGACGCGCGCATCACGCCATCTACTGATATTGGTATCAGTCGATTGCCAAAAGGACCTGTCAGAGCACATACTCCAACAACTACTACGATTGATCCTTACGGCTCTCTCGATTCCACACTCCTGCAACGGGCGGGCTACTTGTATGCTGATAGGATCTCACCATATCAATTAGGTGAGTTTGTGCGTGCGTGCGTGAGTCTGTCGCCAAATTTCGGAACGATTTCGCATAAATTGTTTGATTAATCAACAATGTATCCGTTATATATCCGTCATAATTCCGCGCAGGCCAAAATAACCGGCGCGCTTACTTGTTGACTACAGGTACGGGTACCGGTCGGCCGCCCGCACGGCCGCCGGTCGCGCCGGTCGTCGCCAGGTCTACGGGGCGGGCATGGCGCGAAGCGTCGAGTCTGCCGCGTGGACCAGACCCGGACGCCGGACGCGGTCGTTTTTCCGTCGCCGGATGCCGAAAGACCGCCGCATGTCCGCCTCGTTGCCTGTCCCTTGACGGACGCCGGGCCACGGGTGTGCGGGTCGGCGGACCCGGGGCTGTACAATGTAGCGACTACTACGATTGATCCTTGCGGCTCTCTCGATTCCCCACTCGTCTTGCAACGTGTCTAGTTGCTTGTTACGAGGCGAGTCTGCGCGTGCGTGCGTGCGTGCGTGTGTCTGTCGCGCCGACTTTCGGAACGACGGTTTTGCGCTCATTATATAGGTAGATCGAAAAGGTATCCGTTATGGATTCCGTCATAATTCCGCGCAGGCCAAAGTAATCGTCGCACTTACCTGCTGACGGTTACCGGTCGGCCGGCCGCCCGGCCGCCGCCGGTCGGGCCGGTCGTCGCCGTTCGTCAGGTCTACGGGGCGGGCATGGCGCGAATCGGGCTTCGCGCCGAGCCCGGCGCGTGGACCGGACCCGGACGCCGTACGCCGGACGCCGGACGACCGTCGCCGGTCCGCCTCGCCGCCCGTCCATCGACGGACGCCGGGCCCCGGGTCGGCGGACGCGGGGCTGTACAATGTAGCGACTGCTGCTATTGATCCTTCACTTGCGGCTCTTGATTCCACATTTCAAAGTTGAGTCTGGTTTTGCAAAAAAAAGTCGTGCATGCTGTTTTACACGGACAAGAGCCAAAATTAGCATGAAGGTTAAGTGAAAGCGTGGAGGGAAAACGGAGTCAGGGGACGCTGCGTGAAACGCATCGAAGACTGGAGGAAGATGGCAGGCTCAGCTGTTATGGCTGCTTTTATGTCTACTCGTGCTACTGTTCGGAAAATGGGCGCGCAACGACATGTGCCTAGTTCCCGTACCAATGAGCAGCACTTGTAGCCGAAAAGCGGATAGGGAAAGGGAGGAAACCCCATAAACTAGTTTAGAATAAAGCTACAACGGGTCTACTTCTGTAACTATATATTAATTGTATATAATCTATCACATAAATAACCTCCGCTACCTCCTGTCACCGACAGATCCTGGAGTGTGCTCCTTCCCTGGCCACCGGCCCCAGCACTTTCCGTGCATTTCAAAGTTGAGTCTGGTTTTGCCAAAAAGGTCGCGCAGGCTGTTTTACACTGTCAAGAGCCGAAATTGGCATGATGGTTTAGCGTAAGCGTGGAGGGAAAACGGAGTCAGGGAGGGCGCTGCGTGGAACGCAACGAAAACTGGAAGATGGCAGGCTCAGCTGTTCTGGCTGCTTTTATGTCTACTCGTGCTGCACCCAAAAAGGGCGCAACGACAGATGCCTAGTTCCCGTACCACTGAGCAGCACTTGTAGCTAAAAGCGGCTAGGTCAAGGGAGGAAACCCCATAAACTAGTTTAGATCATTTCAAAGTTAAGTCTGGTTTTGCCAGTCTTGAGCGAACGGAGAGAGCGGTGGATTGACGGAGAAGAGGTAGCGCCAAGTCATGAAGGAGGCACTGGGAAGGCCACCGCTGCGGAGTCATGTTGGACTTGGAAGTGGCGTAGGGGGGCGATGTGTCCAAAGAAGAACCATGCGCCAGGTGAAGGAAGAACGTTGGGGTCGATGTAGTCCAGAACGACGTCAGAGTTAGTGGCCCAACCGCCTTGGTAGCGAATGTGGGACAACGGTACCCCGATGGCGTTCGCTGCAGAGGCTGCGCCCTTGCGAAGACTGTGCGAGGTCCAGGAGGTGCCAGCGGGGGGGGGGGGGCAGCGTTGACTAGACGGACGGCTGTGGTCAGCCAGTCTGACATTGTAGCCGCAGTCCAGGATTGTGACTGCTCGTTTGATCTGACAGCCCAGAAGTTTGACACAGCCAACCCAACAGTAACAAGGGGAACTGACTGGACGTGGTCGAGGAAGTGGTGCAGGAGACGCGCCACTCGGGGGTGCTCTAACATTGGGAGGAGAAGTACGCGTAGGTCGTCGGGTCCCCGTCGACCAGCGCGACCCTTCTCTCGGTACACTTGCAAGGTGATGTTGTAGGCGTCGACGTGCACGTCTCGCACTCGACAGGACACGCCAGTGAGGCCCCTGGCAAAGAACGAACATGAAGTTGACAACCGAGGCCAGGAGGGCTCGGAAGTCGTGGTGGTACTTTGGGTAGGGAGCAGACACAATCAGCTCGGCTTTTGTGACGAAGCGGTAAGCTACATCCGCAGGCAGAGGGACACGGAAGGGGGCAGCGTCCAGTCGACGCTGGCGCAGCATCAGCCCACGCCTTGCTGAAGTCAGGTGTAGGCTGTCCTTAGCGATTGGGTCGAGGTTGTGCAGCTCGAAGAAGGTGTTGAATTGCAGACAAATAAGGCTGCAACGACTTAGCTGCAATGTGTCCTCGCCCGCCGATCCAAGCAACATACCGAACGACAGTGGCAGTAGTCGCCTCCAGCGGGCTGATGTTCTCGGAGTCGTGGCAGAACTCTGCGAATTGAGACAGCCGGCCGGCGTAGCTCTTGAGTGTCGGAGCGCTGAGGGAGCTGCAGAGTAAGTCGAGCGTCCGTTGGCCCAGCTCGTCTGAGCCGAACGCGTCCTGCAGCCGGGATCGCAATGAAGCAGCCCAGGGAGCGACAGCTTCGGGCTCGTCAAACACGTAAGTGCGCCGTTTTACCGACAGAGTTCCACCTACCGGTGCGACTACTGTTCGCAAAGTACTCGGCAGCAGCGGTTAGGTTCCCGGCGGTTGGCCGGTAGCTGCTGGACGGGTTTGCAATAGCAACGGTACGGGTTTGCGGGGCTAGGTTCAGGTAAGAGGGCCCTTCGCGCTCGTAGCCCCTGTCGCGCGCGTAACGTACCCGCGCGAAACTTGGTCGTTGCGAACCAGTTGTAACACGTAGTGTAACAACCGACGGACGCAGAGGTGGTGAAAAGAAAGCGGTTGGTTGAGCCGCCATGTGCAGGTGTGTGGATGGTTGAGCCACACGCGGCTATAGCTGTAAGAAGCGCCGCACCGAGGAAGGTCTAAAGGAAGTCTGGAAGGTGGGGGGGGGGGGGGGGGTCAGGTCCTGACACAGGGCGCTCATCCCGCCGTTGAGCTGCAAGGGTGCGTCTTGCGGCGGTCACCGAAAGGTGGCCTCGCAAAGCTCCAGCAGCTCCGACGGAAGGCGCCCCACACCGTCACTCGTGCTCACCTTCGCGGCCACGCCCGCGTCCCCCGCCTCGTCCTCGCCCACGTCCACGACCTGCAGCTGCAGCCGCCACTCGAGCAGTAGCGGTCGCCTTTGCGCTGCGGGCAACGGTCGCCTCGAAGACTCGGCGCTCGTAGTCCCTCATGAGGTCCCCAAAAATCGCAGAAACCATATGCTCCGAAGCAGGCTGAAAGTGTTGGGCTCGCAGCACGTCCAGAACACCTTGGTCACCGTGCACACGCTTGATCTCATTTAGCCTCCGCAGGAAGGCCAAACGAAACCGAAACGCCTTGTCGATGGCCTCGGCGTGGTTCCGAGCTCTCGCGAGGTAAGGGGTGAAGTCCTGGTTGGTGACAGGGACGTAGGGCAGCAGCTCGTCGATAGCCACGAAAAGTGCGGCCATGTGGGCCCCGAAACACGACATCCACAAATACTCCTCCTGGGCCGGCAGACGCCGGTCATCCTGCTTGAGGTACTCGTTCGTTAGGTCGGTGCTCAGGGGAAAGAGTCCATGCACTCGGCTGACCGGTCGAACGGCCTCGTAACCAGACTCTGCTCTCTGCAGTAGTTCTGGCACCGCGAGGTAATCATCCTCGGCAATCGCGGATTTTGCTCCGACACGGCCGCTCTGGGCTAGCTCTAGCAAGTCGGGGCGCTCTGCGGCTCCCCCGCTGCATGTCGGCTGTCCCGCGACGCGCTGCCCGAAGCCGGAGCCATGTGCCCCCTCTCCATAAGCAACGCGCTCACGAGCCGTCAATTGAGCTACAGCTGTAGCCAGCGCTCGCACATATGCTTGCAACGACTCCAGCGTCGGCTCCGCGACGGGTTCTTCTCCATCTGGCATGGTAACGCACGGATGTACGGACGAGAATATCACACTCGGGTGGTGAGCCGGGTGTGGTCTTGAACAACCTGGGGTGACCTTTGTCGCAACTGGTTACGAGACAGTTTTTACATCGCTGCGTGGAACGCAGCGAAAACTGGAAGATGGCAGGCTCAGCTGTTCTGGCTGCTTTTATGTCTACTCGTGCTGCACCCAAAAAGGGCGCAACAACAGATGCCTAGTTCCCGTACCACTGAGCAGCACTTGTAGCTAAAAGCGGTTAGGTCAAGGGAGGAAACCCCATAAACTAGTTTAGATCATTCATCTGGCGCGGACGCTATCTCCCGTTACGCGGGTAACCAAACCCAGCATCGTCCTGGCTCTACAATATCGTCTGCCGCGACGGCCGCTGCTGCGAGGGCCGGCCGAGGGAAACCTTGGGAAACCTGTTGCAGCGGATCGTCTGTCCAGATCGCCAGGAGCCTCACCAGCATATCGCCGCACTACCTGGTACCCACATCGCTATTCGCTACCTGCGCAAGGGACAGGCTGTTCCCCTAACTCCGCCGTCCTAAGTGGCCGCACCATGGCGTCCTCCGGCTGGCCCGGCTTTCCAGAGGCAGACGATACCCAGGTGGGGTCGGGGGTCCCGCCTGCCTCGCGCCGTTCGCCGCCAGCGCGCTGTACTTTATTTGGAACAGTTGCTGTGTTTTATACAGTCCAACCCCGCGAGCGGACACCAACAACCGGCAGCGGGCCCCCCGGTGAAGTGAGGGGGCGGAAGAGGGGGGTCGACGACGCCACGCCCCTAGTGCATATGTAGTCGCTATATCGCCCGCGTGCGTCGTATTCGCGCCAACGTCCAGGACGTGCCTGCACGGCGTCGTTATTTGGCCGACCGGGGTGTTGTTTTTTCGCCCTCTCGGGGAAACGTTTCACGCCCATTCTTTTGGCTTGCGGCCTGCCGCAGTCGCCTTTTTTCGAGGAGGTGGAGCGCGAGAGGGGCGGCTTTGGCGGGGCAGAGGAGCCGGGCGGCGCGGCGACCGCCTGGTTTAACTACCCGCCGGGGCGCGCCAGCTCGCCCTCCATCACTGCAGTCGGCTCCCCCTCCCGCTGGGGCAGCGGCCAGCTGCCCTTCAACGGGGGCAGCGCGGGGCCCGCCAGCGGCGTGGGCAGCGGGATGCCGGAGGAGACGGACTGGGAGGACTATGAGCCGCGGCTGCCGGAGACTGAGGAGGACCGCGGCTTTCCGCCGGCGGCGGCGCGAGGCCGGCGCGCGGCGCTGCTGTCGGCCGCAGATCAACCGGGCGCCCTGCCCCCGGGGGCGCTCAGCGACCAGGCAAGCGCTGGTCAACTCCCAGGCCGGGTGGGGTGGGGCGGGGGGGGGGGGGGGGGGGGGGGGGGGGCAAGCTATAAATATTCACCTGGTGCCCCTTTCCGCGAGAGCTGCGCAAATCAATTTGCCCCCCCGGGGGGGCGGGGGGGGGGGGGGGGGGGGGGGGGGGGGGGGGGCAATGCCAGACAGAAGCTGCCGCAGGCAGCAAACAGTCTTGCTGTCGGAAGTCGTATACAGATAAAGCTATAGTTGTTGTTTTTATAGCCTGCATGCAGCTCCAATGTCAGAGTCTCCTTGGGCTCTTACATGGGCGTCGGCTGCTCTGCGTTTCTGTGGCGGAGCTGCGGGAGGGCATGCAGCTATTTGTGCTCATGCGAAAGTGAGTGGCTTTAAAACCGGCTGATCCATTGGGTGCTCGGTAGGTGGTGCGGGCTCGTGAGACTGAGCGGGAAGAGGAGGCAGACCGTGCGCGTGAGGCCGATGCAGCGATGGCAGCGCAGCGGGCATGCAGCACGGCGTTTGAGGGTGCTGCTCCAGGGCCGCTTCCGCGCGCGCCCAGCGTGGCATTTGCGGAGGGGACCGCGGCGGCGGAAGAGATGCTGGGTGGGGTGCGGCGCAGCACGCCGCCGCCGCCGCCGCCTCCACGCAGTAGCCTGGACGTCTCGCACTGGCAGATGGGCGGTAGCACAGGCGGCGGTGGCGGGAGCGGGATTGGGGGTTATCACGGCGAGGGCGTCTTCCACGACGCGCCCCCACGGCAGCCCGCTGCGGTGCCGGCCGTGACGGACATGCACGCTCAACAAGTCAACGCCGCCACCGCCGCAGCGGCCGCCGCCCTCGCGCAGCTGCAGGCGGTGCAGGCGCAGCTGCAGGCGGCTGCGCACCCGCTGGGCGCCGCTGACCCGGTGAGCGCTACTCTTCCCCTGCACTTTCTCCCTTCTTGCCTTGCTACCTCTTCCCTCTCCTCGCGGTATAGCTGAATGCTGTGAAGAATGGTACCGGCGTGGAGGTCTTCAATGCTGCGTACGGATGACCTGGGAACTACGTCGTGTTTGTGCCATGGCGCTGCTCAAGGCAGGAAGCGCGGGCGGCCACTCAGCCCCGCCATAGTTTGCCCGGCTTGCCCTGATTGGTACCCCCCCCCCCCCCCCCCCCCCCCCCGGCCTGGTCCTTCCCCGCCCGCTTCTTCCTCCCCAGCACGCTGGGCAGGGCTTCTCCATGCCGCCGCCGCAGCAGCAGCAGCAGCAACACCACCACCCGCATGCCTATGCCGCCGTGCCGCCGCCCCCGCATCACAGCTCCAACGGCAACCTGTACGCTGCGGGCGGGCAGTACGCCGCCATGGGCGCGCCCTACGACGCACCGCCGGAGGAGTCTGCAACCGGAGGGGGCTGGGCCGCGTCACCGCCGGGGTCGCTGGGGGGCGCGGCGGGCACGTTACCCAAGCGGCAGCTCAGCCGAGGCACGCTGCAGCAGCCGGATGCAGTGGCCCCGCCCGCTCCGGGCAGCGCCTACCCGCCGTACGACGCACCGCCGCCAGGCTTTATGCACCGGCGCCCCTCGCAGGTACGGGCGCGCATCAAGTATAGACCTCGAACCAAGACAAGCGGACGATACTTATCCATAATAAGAGCCAATGTGTAACATGCGCCAAGAATACACCCCGTAAAGATCAGATCAGAGTAGATCTGATCCCATTGCAGCGTGATCCTGTTCTTTGGAGTACCGGCATGGCATGAATTTGTCGCTTTGGATGTGACGGTTGATGACTTGCAGGTGATCCTGGCGGAGGGGTACCAGGCTGCGGCGCAGCCCGGGGACAGCTACCCGCAGTACGCGGTGCCCGCGGACGGCGCCTACGCGGACAGCGCGCCCAGCCACCGGCCCCCGCCACGGCCGCCGAGCGGCTATGCGCCCGTATCCACCTCGCCGAGAGGTGGGGCCGGCGGCGGCGGCTTTGGCAGCCCTGCGTCCACCACCGGCGACACCGCCGTGGGCGACGCGCAGACCGAGAAGCTGAAGCGCGAGGTGGCGCGGCTGCAGGGCGAGGTGGAGCGCCTGGACAAGGAGGTACAGCAGCCCCCCCTTTCCTGCATCACTCTCGAGGCACGACGGTGGACAGTCGAGTCAGCTGTTAGGCCACTTCGGAAAAATGTGGACGCATCAGCCAGTTCATGCATTGCTTCACACCATTCACACCAGTTCACGGTTTACTTCACACCCTTTTTTTTTCCTGCAAAATCGAGGTGCGTGAGTACATGCCATCGCTAACTAAGGCATACTGAGATTGCTATTCTGATTACTTCCGTGCCCGCTTTTTCTCTCTCATGCATGCTTCCTTCCGTACATGCGCTTGAACGATTCGCATCGTTGCTTTTTTTTTATCGTAAGAAGGGCGAGCAGAGACAAGATGCTTCAGCCCAAGTACATCGGGATACACCCGCAGGAATAGGCCTAGGCATGAAGAAATGAGTATGTTGCTTCATTATGTCAATGACCCGGCCAACCCAATGAACGAAACCAATTAATAGTGGTAGTTCCCTGCCGTGTTACCGCGGCCAAACATGTATCCTCTGGCCAGCGGGTTCGGCGCGGCTTACCGCCGCTCCCCTCTGCCGCAGGTGGCGCGGCAAAAGTCGCTGCGCGAGGGGGAGCGCTCCGAGTTCACGGACGCCAAGGAGCGCGTGAAGGCGAGCTGGGCAGCGGACCGCGAGGACTTTGCGCGCGTGAAGGAGTCGCTCAAGAAGAAGAACGCGGAGCACCACCTCCAGTGCGGCCGGCTGAGCCAGGTGCGCCTGCTGGCTCAGTGCGCCCGTTGTGCCCCCTGCCAGCGTGTTCCACGAGATCGGTTGGTGCATGGAGCACAGGGATGGAGTGCTCCGCGTCTGGCACCAGGTCCTCGAGATAATCCTATGACAACACTCGCTATAGTTCCGTTCACATTTAACCTCAGGCAGGACGGTCTGGTTCTTATTCGCAGTGTGACATTACTGCTTTTGCACCCGTATTGAAGATCATGAAGTAAGGGGCTGGACACGGCAACGTGTGACATGCACATGATGGTGCGCCTCCTTGGGCTGATGGAGGTCCGGGCTCCGATCCCGAGGGAGGACGAGATGTGGGAGGGATGCAAGAGGTTCTGTTTTGGACGTAGGTTTTAGGTAAGGGCTGGGTCCGCAGGTCGTGGTTTGAGTGTTTTGGGGGGGGGGGGGGGGGGAGGGGGGGCAGAAGCGCCAGGTAAACGGAAAGTGTTGCTCAAGGTATCAAGCAGACTGGGTACCAGCGTTGTGTTATTTTTAGAATTTGGCGATGCACCCTTTTCTATCTATTTTGGCGCAGTGTTAATGATGTGTGTTTTGAGTAGACGTCTCGGTAACTGTCCGGCTCCCTTCCCTCGAGCACCCCCCCCCCCCCCCTCCTGCTGACAGTCCTCTTGCCGGCACTCCCCGGCGTGGCGAAAGGCGGTGAAGGAGGCGGAGGCGGTGGCACGCGGCCTGCGGGACCTATGCGCCCGGCATGGCGTGCTGGTACCCGCAGCCCTGGATGGCCCCGGCGCCCCCGTCCCCGCGCCGCCAGTGCCCAAGGAGGCGGAGCCCGCCGCCAATGGCGGTGCGGCGCTGGCGGAGGCGGCGCCGGCTGAGGCGGCGGCAGCGCAGCCCGACTTGGCGGGGCAGCTCGCAACGGCGCTGAGCCAGCTGTCGATGGTGTTGGGCAGCCCGCGCGCGGCGGAGACCGCTGCAGCGACGGGCGGCGCTGGCAATGGCGCGGCCGCGGTCGCGG
Organism: Tetraselmis striata; assembly: GCA_006384855.1. Taxonomy (NCBI): domain Eukaryota; kingdom Viridiplantae; phylum Chlorophyta; class Chlorodendrophyceae; order Chlorodendrales; family Chlorodendraceae; genus Tetraselmis; species Tetraselmis striata. The sequence goes on from VCJN01002445.1 coordinate 127,255, forward strand.
CGGCGGACGCCGACAAGGTGGTCAGCGCGCTGACGGAGGGGTTAGCGCAGCTGGTCGCGTCCGTGAGCCAGGCGAGCGCCGCAGAAGCGAAGCCCGTCCCGCAGTGAGGATTAGGGCTTTAGAATAAAACCCTAGACCCCATAGGTGGCGGGTGCCTGAACAGCTGCAGCTGCTCCCTCCCACCCCCAGGAGCTCCTCCAGGGAGCTTGTTTGAGACCCTAGCTAGACCCTAACTTGAATATAACTCTAGATAACCCAAATACCCAACACAAGTGGTACACACGACTGACGGTCGGTGTATGTTCAAAAATCTACTCAGTGCTCCCAGTGGGCTTTGCCTCGAAGGGGTGTTAGGTACTCGGGGAAATGGGCATGTCGGCCTCTGTATGCCGCCCCAAGCTGCAGCGCAGGCCAGTAGTAGCTGGATACCACAGGAGCTCAATTTGCAATTGGCAGCCATCATTTTCATCTCCTCCCCCCCCCCCCCCTCTCCCAAAGAGAAAAAACTGCATTTATATGGAAGCGAATCAGAATACACAACGAATATCACCCGGGCCTTAATGACTCATTGCTGCAAAGCAATTCATTATTTCCTTCCGCAACCCCAAGTAGTAAATATTACCGTCAGCTTCAGTATTAACCCTTGACCCCTTCCCCCCCCCTTAATGCACACGCACACACACACACACACGCACACACACACACACACCCCTTTTGTGTGTGTAGCCCCTTTTGAACGATAGACAAGTTACCTTCATCGTCACTAAAGAGACATATGTGACTCATTGCTGCCAAGCAATTCAATATTTCCTTGATCCCCGAAATCAAGTAGAAAATGTTGTAGTCAGCTTCAGTATTAACCCTTGCGCCTCTCCCCCTGCCCCCCCCCCCCCCCCCTTAACGCGCGCACACATACACACTTGTAGCCCCCTTTCAGCGACAGACATTACACTCATGGTCAAGTATAGACAGTGTCCATGACCAGTGGATTAGAAGCAAGGCATCAAAAGATGCCTTCATTGCTTGTAACACCGCCCAGGCGTCCTCTCTGAGGCTGGGACGCTGCGCAGCAGGCGGGATAACGCTGTGCTCCCGGTGGGGGGGTCAGGGGGAGGGGGGGGGGGGGGGGGGGGGCATACACCTGCTTGGGGTGTTTGGTTGCCGTTATTCGTGTTGGGAGACAACCAGGGTTGTGCGCAAGTTTTCGTGTGGGACGTTGCTCAATAAAGAAAAAATCAGTGTAATAGGGTTGAGTGACCCTCAGAACTCACGGACCTTTGGGGGCGCGTACGTGTACCAAGTGGCCAATCGAGGTTTCCCGTTCACATGACTTGAGAACGCAACTGAAGTGCACCAATGCAAGTTTGGCATATAAACAGAACGCAATATCATACACACACACACACACACATAAGGATGGGAAAACCTGTAGAGTTGATGAAATTGCCTCAAGTCCAAGTAAGTTTGCCACTCCGGTAAACCCCACGCAAGTGTACACCTGTTGACATCAGTGTTGGTACACTACTGCACATGTACAATGTAGCTAGGGGATGCCTTAGTACTTCAGCACATATCCTCATGGGCGGTCCGCCCCAGCATAGCGCGCGCGCACCAGGCACCGCAACGCCTGCCTAGATGCGTGCGGCGCACAGGTGGGCCTGGTCACTTCTTTGTAACCGGCCACTCTTCGCGCATCACGCTCCCTCCCACAGTCCCCGGCTCGCGCCGGGATCCGCACAGGGCGGGTTGGCGCACAACAACACCGGATGAGCTTCGCATACAGCCACGTTGTTAACCAGGTCATCATGATTGATAAGGAACATGAAGTCAGCTCCAAGTGGACGTACGATACACAACCCAGGAAACAACGGATGACACGCTGTTGACTGTTCGATTTGATTTCAGATCGCTACATGTTGCACATTTCCCAGCAAGTCATCACTCAGAATAGCATGTCGCCGGGCGCCCATCTCCCGCCACCTGTGTTGTCCCTGCTGGCCCCCCCCCCCCGCCCCCGGGGCTCAGGCGTGAAGACATGCGGAGTGAGTGAGGCAGAGCAGAGATGGGGAGGAGGTAGCGAGGGGCGCTTATTGTTTATTCACTACTGTGACGAAGGAGGCTGAGCTCCCGTCGAGGCTATGCGCGCAGCCCGCTCGCCTGCTGCTCCCTTTCCTCAAGGACATGGGGTGTGTCGGGTGCGGGCAGGGTGTCGCGCAGGTCGCCCTCCGCCACCCACCCCGCGCTGGCTGCAGGCGCAGGTGCAGGCGAGGGCGAGGGCGCGGGCATAGCTGTGGTAGAGTCGCTGCATGACCGCCGCGGCTCATGGGACCCTGCGCCGTGTGTGCCCCTACCAGGCTCGTCCGGCGCTGTCATGCACCTGGCACGCACGCCCCACCCCGACGTCTCGCCGCCTCCCCTACTGCTAGTCCGGCTGCTGGCTAAGCTCCCGCGCGCCTCCTCGGATGGCCGGCTCAGCCCCGCGCCACCCCAACGCGGCTGCTCCGCCTCCGACTGCTCCGCCGCGTCAGCGCACCAATCGCGCCGGGAGTGCCGTGGCTCAGCGCAGCCCTCCCCAGCGGCGGGGATGGCGCTGCTTCGGGAGGAGCTGGCGGGGCTAGCAGGCCCGGAAGCGCCCTTGCTGGCATCGCAGCCCTGCGCTGCCTTGCCCAGCTGAACGAGCGCAGTGGGGGCGGCGGTTTTGAGAGGCAACGGGGCGCTGTCGGAGGCACCATGCCTATGCGGCGCTGGTGATATTTCGTTGAACGCTCCCTCACTGACCACAAACTTGGAAAACTCGGTGAAATCGATAACGCCGTTGGCGTCGATATCCATCAGCGCGAAAAAAGCGTCGCACTCCGCCTGCGTGAGCGGGTCGCCCAGCGTGGTCATCGCCTCTTGAAACTCGGCGGTGTCGATGCCCTCGTCGCCATCGGCGTCGAAGAACTCGAAGGCTTTCTGGATCAGATTGCGCTCCATGTCCGCCTCGACCAGGTAGCCGTGCCACAGCGCCACGAACTCGCCAAAGCTGAGATCTCCGTTGCCGTCCTTGTCGAACTCGGCCACGAGCTCCTTCAGCTGGCGCTCCACCGGGTTGTGCCCCAGGCAGCGCAGGAAGTCCATCAGCTCGTCGTGACTGATCAGCCCGCTGCCGTCGCTGTCAAACGTCTCGAACTGTTCGCGTAGCACCTCGATCTTGGCGGCATCGATGACATACCGCAGGTGCTCCGGCACCTCGGCGCTCCGCACCGGCGTGCCGTCCGGGTTGAGCTGCCCCGCTTTTTTCCGCCGCCCGAGGCGCGCGCCGCGCCCGCGCAGCATGGCGACCCGCTACGCCCCGCGAGCGTCACGCGGCCCGCCCGTCACGCTAGCGGCTCCTCCCAGCGACGACGGCCGCCGCCATCTACCGCACCCATACACCGCGGGCACCCGTCCCGCTCCTTGCGCGCTGGCCGGAGATGCGGGCGGTATGCTGGCGCGGTAATGCAGAGCTCTGCGCCGCACTGTCTTGCCTGTATTTGGCTGCGTAGGTCGGCGCGTAAATGGGTACTGTAACGCTGCTGGAAGGACGTTGCGTACACTGCGCCTGTCAGACGCCCCACCAGCTCAGGTGCGTTCAAGACTCGCCACAGAGTCCGCCACCGCCAGACAATGCTGCCTGACTGTCTGGGCACCAGGCGCAGCGGGTAAGCAGCTCTGCTCCTGCTCGGCGCAAAACGCCGGTTGCTCGGCTGTACGCGTGCACCAGTGTGTCTTTACTTTGTCCCAGTGTCCGCGCCACATCAGCAGCGGCGAGACGGGAGGCGCAACGCTGGAGGTCGGTGCGGGGCCAACGCTGACTCAGTGCAGCGCCGGCTGGCAGATCGAAGGGGTCAACATCCTTGCTCCACCAACAATTGTAAGCCGGTCAAGCCCGGCTAATGCCTGTTGGTTCGCGGCGGAGCGGCTCGGTGGCCCGACCTCGGGGTTTCGGGAAGTCCCGGGGGTGACACCGCCAGCAGAGCCCTAGGTCTGACCGAAGTTGTTCTTAGGGTGCGGCGGCGTTGGGGAACCTAGCCGGCAGCGAGCGCCACCACAAATGGAGCACGCGGGAAAGGGGAGCACACCCCACTGAAAAAGCCACTTGCGGGTTTGCGTTGAAGGTGACTACGCACGGGGGTGGCTGGGCGTTCAGAGGGTTGCCGCAGAACTGGAGTACCCGGGGGGCGGATGGCGTGCTGGCGAAGAATAACTTCCATCACGCAGCATGCGCGGCTGCTGAATACAGTACCTGTACAATGGCGCGCGACTGCGCGTAGAGGCCGGCCTGAGCCCCCTTACCCCCCCCCCCCCCCCCCCCCGGGCCGGCAGTCACATAAAGATATAGCTGACAGGAGCAGTGCTAAGTAACTGTATTTTTTAAAGAGGACCTTTCTGATTGTCCTTTTAAAGAGAACCTTTCTGATTCTCCTTTTTTTTTCTGATTCTCCTGAAGGCGATATCAGGTGATTTCCTGATATCGCCTTCTGCTGCTAGCTCATTTTTTAAAGAATAAAATAATAGAATTGAATGATAGAGAATCGTGCGTCTGTAGTTTAATTGCATATGAAAGGAAGTAGTAAAAGTAAAGCAGTAAAGTTCGCCCGGGGACGTCGGCCGAAGCCGCTGGAAGTATGGAAGTATGTCGGTATGGAGATACCCGGTAGATTCTAAACTAGTTTATGGGGTTTCCTCCCTTCACCTAACCGCTTTTCAGCTACAAGTGTTGTTCGGTGGTACGGGAACTAGGCACTTGTCGTTGCGCCCTTTTTGGGTGCAGCACGAGTAGACATAAAAGCAGCCATAACAGTTGAGCCTGCCATCTTCGAGTTTTCGCTGCGTTCCACGCAGCGATGTTAAAACTATGTCGTAACATGTTGCGAGCAAGATCACCCAAGGTTGTTCAAGACCACACCCGGCTCACCACCCGTGTGTGATATTCCCATCCGTACGTCCGTGCGTTACCATGCCAGATGGAGAAGAACCCGTCGTTGAGCCGACGCTCGAATCGCTACACGCAGACGTGAAGGCCCAGTCTACATTGCTGCGCGAGCTTGCAACAGCGTCGGCCCAACTGACGGCTCGTGACCGTGTTGTTGATGGATGGGACGGAGTACGTGGCGGGTATGGTTCCGGGCACCGCGTCGCGGGACAACCGACAGGCACCGGGGGAGCCGCAGAGCGCCCCGACTTGCTAGAGCTAGCCCAGAGCGGCCGTGTCGGAGCAAAATCCGTGAGTGCCGAGGATGAATACCTCGCGGTGCCAGACTACTGCAGAGAGCAGAGTCTGGTTACGAGGCCGTTCGACCGGTCAGCCGTGTGCCTGGACTCTTCCCCCTGAGCACCGACCTAACGAACGAGTGCCTCAAGCAGGATTAATGGCATCTGCTGGCCCAGGAGGAGTATCTATGGATGTCGTGTTTCGGCGCCCACATGGCCGCACTTTTCGTAGCTCTCGACGAGCTGCTGCCCTACGTCCCTACTGCAAGTCGGACTTCACCCCCTTCCTAGTGAGCAGCCAAAAGCTTGGACCGCCGCTACAATCTCGGACTGGCTCTCTACGGCCGTTCGTCTTGTCGGTGCCGCCCCTCCCGCCGGCACTTTCTGGACCTCACACAACCTTCGCAAGGGAGCAGCGTCCAACGCCATCGGAGCTCCATTGTCCCACATTCGCTACCAAGGCGGCTGGGCCACTAACTCCGACGTAGTTCTGGACTATATCGACCCCAACGTTCTTCCTTCACCTGGCGCGTGGTTCTTCTTTGGCCACATCGCGCCCCTACTCCGCCACTTCCAAGTCCAACATGACTCCCCAAAGGTGGCCTTCCCGGTGCCCCCTTCGTGACCTGGCGCTACCCCTTCTCCGTCAATACACCGCTCTCTCCGTTCGCTCATGACTGGCAAAACCGGACTCAATTTTGAAATGATTTAAACTAGTTTATGGGGTTTCTTCCCTTGACCTAACCGCTTTTCAGCTACAAGTGTTGTTCGGAGGTTAGTACGGGAACTAGGTATTTTTCGTTGCGCCCTTTTTGGGTGCAGCACGAGTAGTAGACATAAAAGCAGCCATAACAATTGAGCTTGCCATCTTCCAGTTTTCGCTGCGTTACACGCAGCGCCCTCCCTGACTCCGTTTTCCCTCCACGCTTTTCGCTTCACCTTCCTTCCAATTTTGGCTCTTGACCGTGGAAAACAGCCTGCGCTACCTTTTTGACAAGACCAGACTCAACATTTCACGGGAGAGCAGCACGCTCCAGCGCGGTGGCCCGACGCCGGCGCGCGCTCAGAACCGCCCGGGAACAAACAAGTCGCGGGAAAGGGTGTAGTGCAGCACCTCGGTAGCCAGGTCGTGCAGTCGCGGCATATTCATGGCCGGTCGTACTCCGCCGGTGTGACCACCGTAGCAGCAACGCTTGATTAGCGAAACTTGAGAATAAAGTCGTCTTTCCATCATGCCAAAGAGGGGGGGCATTCAACTGGCGGCGCAACTTGCCGTCCGGCAGAGACAAGGAGCCCACCGCCTCCGTACGAGGATCCCACAATCGTGATTTGTACCGGGGTACATGGGCGCTCTCCATCATTGTGGCGAACTGATCCACCATGTGGGGCCCCCATAAACCGTTGACGTACCGAAGAATACGAGGATGGACCCGCCCCATCCGATATGTCAACCCCGCGTGACAGTCTATCCGCCCATGCGTTCGCCGCAGAGCGGATACACCGTACACGTAGCCGAATGTCGTATACATCCATTAAGTACCCCGTTTTCGCAACTCCGCCATAAGCACTTGGGAGCGGGACGTAAGTTGGAGAGGACGTTGACTACCCCCTGCGCTTGGTTGTCCTTGTGAAGCAGTATATTGAGCCCGACCATGTGAGGGAGGAAGGCATGGCGCGCAACGAGACGCAATTTCCTTGTGCATCTTGATATGTGCCGCGCCCAGCGGTCCTCCTCGTAGCAGGAACCGCGCGCCTCCGCGCGCTCGTTCAGTTTCGCTCCCACCCTAGTAGCCGTACGGGCTGGTCGGAGTCAGTGTACAAGTAGTAGGATTCGAATTGCAGCAGAATCAGGGCGCCATCATTGTGCATGATGGGCACATCCCGCCACCAATGCATGTCGCGGATTAGCTGCCGCGTCGGTTTGACATCTCCGCTCCACGACCGGCAAAACGCTATAGGACGTTGTGGGCATCGCGGAGGTAGAAGCGCGCCGGCGGGATGGACATGTAGAGGAATTGCCCCTTCCCGGCCCGCGCAGTGAGCAAGGCCGCGGGCACGCGGCAGCGGCGGCGTGCAGCGGGGCAGAGCAATTTATTCGAGGGCGAGGGCCGTCAGCCGCCCGAGCTTCTCGGGCGGGGCGGAGAAGCGCATCTCGTTGAGGTCGAACTTGAGCCCTAGGTGCTTGAGGCGCTGGGTAGGCTCGGGGTGGGCTTTGGTGGGGTGGCGGGCTAGACCCAGACGACCCCACATTCGGTGCACCACCGCGCATAGATAGCCGTAACGCTACCTCGCGAGTCGGGGCGGCGGAAAGGAAGTCGTCGACGAACGGCAGTAGGCAGATGCCCCGCGCCGAGCGCCGACGCGAGGGCCGGGACTGCCGCGCGTAGGTCGCGAAGTCCGGTCTGCAGCGGTAGTAGCGCACCAGCATCACGCTGACCAGGGTGCAGAAATAGTAAGTTAGGGCTGAACGGCCAGCCGTGGGAAGCGCCGCGAAGCGCCACAGGCTTCCGCGAACGTTGATCGTGAAGTAGTCTCGCACGTCCTCTCGCAGACCCATGGCGTAATAGTTGTTCTGGAGGTCGGAAGAGAAGGCCCAATCGCCCTGAGATGCCAAGTAACGCAGCCGCCGGATGAGCGTCTCGAAATGTTGTAGACCGCGCAAGAGGTTGGGATGGCGCAGGTCGATTACACACCGACACTTGTTGCTCCCCGGCTTTGAAACGAGAAAAACTCGCGAGACGTAGCGACTCGTTACCCCCGGTTCTAGGACTCCAATTCGGACTAGCTTGAGCTTTCCTCGCCCCAACACCGTAGCTGCTCGTCCGGGGCGTCATGTAGCGAACCGCCGCGGTGGAAAGGTGGAGGCGGTCCGGCCTTTATCGGGACCGGCACGCCCTCTCGGATTCACTGCAACACGCGCCCGCTGCCCCCAATTCGCCGCCATTCGCGCTATTGCTTCCGCACTCTGCGGCGCAGGAACGTAGACACGCGTGGCGGGAAATCGGGACGGTGGGTCGCACCGGCATGCGTCGGTCTTGGCCGGTCTGTGCCGGCCGGGTTGGGATTCTTGGGGTTTTGCGGCTCGGGGCGATTGGGGAGTGCCGGGGCTGTCGGCGGCGGGGGTGGCGGGCGGTGGGCTCGTCCTCGATGGAGAAAATAAGCCTCCTTATGCTCTTGAGTGGTACACCGCTAGCGCTCATCGATGAGAGGGTGCCCCGATATGATGCCAAGCATGCACGCGACAGTGCGGTCAGTGCGGCGCGCCCCCTTGCTTTGCCCATCATCACTCGCCCCACATTTCCAAAAGCCATGGATTCCGACAATTCCAAAAAACCTATGGATTCCAACAATTGCAAAATGTCCCGAAGAGTGCCCTTCCGTCCAGGCTCCGTGCCACGCCACGCTGCGTTCCGCACCCCCAACAACCCCCGTCGCATATCGACCACCAACATGGTAGTGCGCTCAGCGATCCACCATCGTGGCATGCATGGGACTTGGGTCACTGCAATGACGACCCGCCCGCACCGCATGGTATTGGACGCGAACATCGTGGGCGTGAGGTTCCATGGATCGTAGCGCTCGGCCACGACGTTGATCGTATGTATGGAGATCTCCACGTCTGACATCATGTCCTTCATGTTGTCCATGGACAATGTGTACAGTGTTGCTATTAGGCAGTGCGGGCTTTAACATATCGCCCACCTCGGCGTACGGAGATACCTTCAGCGTGCACAGAATGATCACGACGAAAGGACATGCTGCGTGTGACTCGTAAGTGTAGCACGACGTGCTACGACGTGCGAGTAGCTACGAGAACCGGTACCTGGTACGTGCGGGCGATGCTGCCGGACGGCGCGCCGCCGGGCGGGACAACTAGTGCGATACTGATGCGGGGCGGTACGTTTGAATCGGATTAACGACAGACTACCGGGCGTGTTAATATCACATAGTCACATACCGCTTCGTATAGCAACTGGTATAATGATAACACGGCATTATGATAGTACAATAAAACATCTTACTTACCGTTAGTTAACTCGATGAACTACCGTTTATTAAACCCAACATACACGCTACGGAGTATCCGCCAACAGTAAATGCGGTCAATATGTCAACTTGGTGACATATATTGCGGGTTCAATAACGCCAGCTCATGTGGTTGGTGGTGGGATCCGGGAGAGTCTAGCTGCGGCTTCGGACAGATGAGGACCTACCAACATGAGGAGGGTATCCATTGTTTTGAGCAAAATACGTAGGGAGGTGGCATGGAGGCGAGGCGGCTATTGTGAGCACTGAGCATGCACATAGTATATATATGTTGTAAAAAGTCAGTGCTGGCTTACTTCTACTAGCCTCGCTTTATGTTATTCCTGTACTTTGTAACTTTGCATACATATATGGCAGCTCATATTTTGCATGAGCTCATTAATTATCAATAGCGACTATATTATACACACACAATACAGGGTTCGCTGGAGGAAAAAACGTGAAATAACACTTCCCTTCGCTAACAAGAGTACAGTCGTACTTAAAAGGGATAATCATATTATTTCATATAAAATAAACCAATATAATGCATGAAATATAGCAGGCCACAAAAAGTACGCATGTTTTATGGGCGTGATTTTGCTTGCGGTGCGTGCGCGGTCCCTGTCATCATGTGGCATCTGAAACATGAAATTTCTTACAGCTTTTGTCCATGCTTGGTCTTTGATGCTATAAACATGCCAGCTCTTACGGTCCCGCGGCACGAACCCGTATACGGTCCACTAAATCAAATGCGTAGCGTCATGCAGCCCTCCGAAGGCCCGGCCATGTGGCAATATCAGTCATCGGTGTACGTGACGTGTATTGGAAAACCGGGTTGTGGCCGCTTTGAGCGCACGGCACGCCGGCGCTGGAACATACGCAACCGCGTTTGTCTCCCGTGGTCGTCGAGATACACGTGTTAGCCACATACCCCATGCTGCTTGGCGCATGGTTTAGCGTATATGGTCAGCTAGCGGGCTGCATGTGGCATTCGCAAACTGGCTGTTCGTCCTGCAATAGATAGCAGTTGTTTTGCAATCACGCAGTGGTAAGTATTTCAAACAATTCGCCGTGTTGTCGGAATTTTGATCTTAATAGCGGGATGGAAAGCCTGTGAGCAACGCTTGACGCCCCAAGACTACAAAAAGACGAAGTTCTACGGCTTGCTGAAGATACCCCCATACTCTGGTATGCCAGCCAGCCAACTAATTGTGGATGGGGCGCATGATGGGGGCACAGAACGTGCCACTCCATGCACGCTTCCATGCGCAAGGACCTCTCGGATGGGTCCCCACATCGCGTCGAGATCGTTGCCATTTCGGCCCTTCCCGTTGGATCATAGGTGACATGTGGTACAACACACTGCGCGCGCCGTATCTGTGCACCAGTCGTCGTGAACTAGTTGCTGAGGGGGCGAGCTCGCGCTTAGGCCACGGTGCGGGTGGTAAAAGCATAACCTGTCGAGAGCAATTTATGTGTACTACTCTAAACTCAGCGAGGCGCAGCAAACGGCGCTGCTTATCTTGTAGCTTGGAAAATTGGGATTGAAAATTGTGGAGGATTGTCCGCATTGCTGAATTGTGGAGGATTGTCCAAATACCCATGCATTGCTGAAACGACGATAGCGGGTAGCATGCATTGATTTGGCTCAAACTTGCAGGTCATACATTCCTTGCATATGTCTACCAACCACCCGAAGCGCGCGTGCAAATATGCGACAGACGGTAGCCACACCGCCAGCATGTTGCTCCCCTTTGCGTTGACTGTGTTTCGATGGTTCTAGCCTTGTCCCAAACAATGCCATAGCCGAAAAATAACATTTTTACAAGTGCGCTAACCGGGCGAAACGGCTGCCTCCCTGGCGCATGAGGCTTGCATACACTGAAACGCGAGGCTCCATGGCCCCATGGCTCAGGCACTAAGGCGAGGATACGCGCGGACTGGTGTACAATACAATCAAAGATTATGATACGAATAGTATCAGGCGACGCAAAACGATCCATATATTCTTCGCCTAGCGGTGGTGGGCCGTTTATATGAACGGTACATGAAAAGCAAAACAATACGCTCTGCAATACAGCTGCTGCTGGGGCTATAGTACTGGGCTTAGTCCATACAACCAGCGCTTGACTATTAAAATTGAGAAATAAGTCTTAAGTCCCTGGCAGGTGGGAGGAGGAGGGGGGGGGGGGGTTCATTCGTGGATGTAGAGCCATCTATATGAGCCGGGTTTGAGCAATAACCAGGCTCGGGAGGGAGTGATGGGTTATGGCACACCGCAAAACCACAAATGTGATTGAGTGCAGCATATGTTGTGAACACGTTACATTATATGCAACTGCTAGTGAATATGAGTAGAAGTTACGGTATTCAGCTGCCAGCCTGCGAAGAGTGCCTTTCGCGAAGTAAGGTATATCATGTATCATGGTTCCCTCCTTAGCGAGCCTGCTGTGATCGGCAGCACGGAACCGCGGCGGAGGGCCTGCTCGGTTCCCGTCAGCGCCCGCTCGGTGATGCTGCGCCGCACGGCGCGCCGGGGCTCCGGCATGGGCACCCCGCCCTGCGTGAACGACGCCACCGTGTTCCTCTGCGGAAAGCCCGTGGAGCGCATGCGGTGGTCGTGCGACACGCGCGAGCCGCCTGGGTTTGCCTTTCTGGACCAGTGTGCGCGGTTCAGCTCGGCCTGCATGAGAAAGTGGGGTCGGGCAGCGATAAGGAGAATCGTCAGCAGGCTGGCGGCCAGAAATGCAACGACGTGAATAGCGACAGGTATAATACTACATGTATGACTATCTCTCACCGCGCTATGTATTATATCTTTAAAAAAAAAAAGCAGGTTGGGGACGTGACTATTTAACATGACAATATATACACGCAAACCAATAATTCAAACCAGTACCGAATTCACGACATGCCACCAGATACTCTACTTACTACGTTTTAGAAAAAACTAAAAACTTCTTATCCTATGTACTCCAGATACATAGCAGTGATGACATAAAACGTTGACTCAATATAACACACATAATCGCACAGAAATGGAACACCACAATAATGCATATAACATATAAATACAGTACATGCAGCAGCAGACGAGGGGGCGTCGTATGTGGTAGCGTATGTTGTCAGACTGCACAGAGTAGGGGCATGATGCCAAGGCTGGGATCTGCGGGTGTTGCAGGCCTCCGGGCGGCGCGTACCTGCTGCAGCAGCGGCTGGCACTCTGGGAAAACGTCCACAAAGGCGCGGTACAGCGGCAGGACGATCACGTCGAAGAAACCCACTTGGCTCTTGGCAGAAAACACCCTGCGGAAAAGGCAATGCAGCGAGAGGTGGCCCCGGGAGCAGAGGGGGGGGGGGGGGGGAGGGGGTGTCAGATACCCGAGTAGCTACCTTATGTGGCATGTCTTGAAGACCTGCCAGGAGCGCAAGACCTGTCAACCTCTATGCAGGCATGGCAAGGTGCTCATCGGCCTTTTTGACATCGGGGCATCGCTGCATTGGCATCATGCAGTGGGGGGGCGACTCACCCCGGGCGATCGCGGTCCATGAGGGGGGAGGTAGGCATGCCCATGCGCTTCTCGCGGTCGCCCTGCCGAAACATCTCCTCCTGCAGAAGCAGGCACCACTCGCGGTGCTGCGCCATGGGGAGCGCGCAGTGCCCAATGTCCGCAATCTTGAGCGCCACCTGCAGCACCAGCACCTTCTGCGAGTCGTCCAGCGCCACCCAAAGCGCAGCCGACCCCGCGGCGCGCGCGCCAGCGAGCCTGTGGGCGCCTATGTCCTGCTTGAAGCTGCGCAGCAGGTCGAAGTGCCGCTTCATGTCGGTGCCCAGCACGACGTCAATCACAAGGCGCCGAAACTTGTGCATTCCTCCGCGGCCGTACTTGGCGACCGCCTCCTCCAGAAAGTTGAGCTCCGGCTCAGAGCGCAGCATCCCCAGCGCGGCGCGGACGCTGACGTTCTCTGTGACGCTCTGGTCGTTGAAGGCCAGCGCCCCGCCGCTCTCGCGCATCACCAGGAAGTTGTTGGTCACCTGCGGGTGCTTGTAGTCATGCAGCGCGGCCGCCACGACGGCCGGCAGCATCTCGGCGGCGCTGGATGCGCGCGCGATGCCGGTGTGCCACAGGATGGTGGCGAAGCGGTTGGTCACGTCCGCGGCGTGCAGCTTGCAGTGGTAGCCCCCGTCCATGTAGCCCGCCTCCAGGCGCTGCACGTACGCCATCAGTCGGCCCATCATGCGCGCCGAGGGAACCTGCTCCTCCAAGCCGAAGAGGCTCACGCAGTGGCGCACCACAGTGGCGAGCGGGCTGGGGCACATCATGATGGGGGAGGAGGCGGTGATCATGTCGAGGTCGAAGCGCATCGCGATGGCGGACGCCAGGTGCGGCGGCACCACCACCTCCACCGGCGCATCCGGCCGCCTCCCATTCCCTGCAGGCTGCCCACTGCGCGCCCCGGCGCTGCGGGCGGACGTTCCGGGCACGGACAGCACGAAGCTGGGGTAACTGCTCAAGCGCGCAGTTCTTGGCGGCGGTGAAGGAGCCGCCCCAGGCGGAGTCTGCCCCGCTGTCGCGCCATGCGGAGGAGTCGCGCAGCGGCTTTGGTTCCGCCGCCTCGAGTGTCCGGCTGGCAGGGACCAGCCCGCCGCTGGAGCCACTGCTATCATCGGAGCGCTCCGCCCCAAGCATCTCAAGCATGTTTGCCGAGTAGTCTTGCCTGCTGTGCTCCTGGTCAGACAGACTCTCGCGCAGCGCCGGCAGCCCCTCTCCCATCTCCCCCTTGTCGGCCTCTGCCGGTGGCGCCGTGAGCGCCACGCGCTCCATGCGCTCCTGCAGCTGCTTGCTGCCCAGGTTGGCGTCGAACCGGGCGAGGAAGGCCGCGATCTCGCCCCTCTCTCGCTCGTCGATCCACTGTACTGATCCGCCGCTCCTCAGCTGCGACATGGCGTGGCAGGACAAGTGCCTCAGCGGCAGACGCGGTGGGGTGCAGAAGTGCGCAGTAGTATTAAAAACATGAAAAACACCGTAACCACGCTATATTATTGTTGTCCCAGTATATTATTGTTGATTTTGACCCGCCTGCAAAGACAGAAAATGGTTTCGTTTTGAAATATATCCACAACTGGAATACACGACGACTTGAAGTAAAATAATCAAATCGTCGGCTTTTGTCAGCCCATGTGAGCTCCACTGATGGATGCGTTCTCACCTCGGCCAGGAGCTGCGCGGCCTCCAGCGGGCCGTCCGCCTCGGCAGCGCGGCGCCGGCTCCTCACAAGGAGGAGGACGCCGACCAGCGCGGCGCACGCCAGCAGGACCGAGCACGTGGCGATGAGCGCCGTGCGTAGCGCGCGCGGAAAGACGTGCGGCATCTCGTCTCCGGGAACCTGTGGCCGCCAGGAAGGTAGACAGCCGCGTGTAAGCGCATGTCCTGCTTCCTATACTTTCCCGTTAATTCCCTCATTACCCTATCAGAATAAGAATATTTAGTCTGAAAAGTTAGCATTTCTTATTAATTGATACACTCCTCTTGTGTGTATGATACCTTAAAATACCAGAAAAGGTACATATTATTCTAGTCAATGAATATACTACTATTGTATGCAGTGCCTATAAATGGTCTATAACATATTAACATATAATATAAGGACACATTTTCTGAGCAATTAATAAACATCGATGCTAATGATAAATACACCACTTTTGTATGTGTAGAGACAGCAGTACCTATACACAAGTGTTCTGAAAAAAACATGTATTTTCTAACAAAACTGACACATATGCCCACTCCTACATATGACACCTACTCCGTGTGTGTACACTGCCTACATTCACTTACGTTTTAATACGTTTAGTATTGGTTCTACTCCATGTACGAAGAATTTTCTACTATTCCCGCAGACTAAATCTGCTAATAGTCTTCATTTATCAATACTTCCTAGCAATCTCGTCAGTGGGGGAGGGGGTGGTGGGAGGGTGTGGGCAGACGTGACATGCTGGAAGGAGGGAGGGGAGAGGGCGGGGGGGGGGGGGGCGACCGTGGGGTACTGGCTGCCGTCAGGCCACTGAAGTCCGTGGAGAGGGGGCTCCACACCGTCAGCGCCCCCCCAAGACGCGAGCAGCTCCACAGTGACGGCCCCTGCCCCTCCTTGTTTGCAGTTGTAGATGCCGACGCGCACCGAACTTGCGTCCAGGTCCCCACTGGCACTCCAGCCCATCGTGCCCGAGGCGCCCTGGAAGCGCACGCTGCGCCCATCGGCAAGCCGCTGCAGCACGGCGCTTGCCGGCGGGCGCGTCCCATTACCGACAGCGGAGGCGGCAGCCCAGCCACTCGCGGTGGCCCACACCGCGTCGTACATGGCCGCCGCGGCATACTGCTCCTTTAAGGAGACGCTCCTCTCCGAGTCCGTGGGCGGCGAGCCGGAGTCAGTTGCCGCGGAGCCATCAGTGTGGAGCATGTCTTCGTGAAGCCAACCCGGCTGAGCTAGGCGCGAGTCCTGCCATCCCAGCAAGGTGCCACACCCAGTCAGAGCCTGAAGGCGCACACACATACAGGCACATGCGGGGCACGTCGCGCTTCGCATCCGTCTGACCTCGGGGACGAGGGCAGGCAGTTGGGGGTCAAAGCCGACTGCCAAGAGGCCTTGAAGGAGGTCCACCGCCCGTTCTCCTGCAGGGCGCGCTTCCGCGGCATGGATGACGTCCTCAAGGCATGGACGCGCAGAGATCCACACCCGGCCAGCGACGTCAAGGCCCTGGTTGCGGTACTCCACCAGGTGTGCCACCATGTCTTCCTCGGGCATGGCCATGATGACCACCTGCAGTTTAGGTACGGGTGCCGGCGTGGTTATAGTAACACTGCGGATAAGAGCCTGTCAGAGGTCAAGTGTAGACGAAGCTATGGCGGGGCCATTGCGGATGTCCGTGTAGGCTGCATGCAAGCCCGATTGCAGGCTTATAAGGGTTCTTATGGGTGCACTGGCACCCGGAACGAAATAACTAAACCCGGTCTGGCGGCTGTGACTGGGCTTAATACGACTAATCCCAATGCGGTTTGCAGATGACCGGTTGTGAACGGGGCGGACCCGCTCGTTGTGGAGGACGAGGTGGGCGACGCTTTCTGCGATGCTCGCGCCTGGAGAAGCTGCATGCGGGATGGCGAAGGATGAAACGGCGATGTCCTCCGCGATGCCTTCCTCCCGCAATGCCTGCAGGTATGCGGTGCAGGGCACGTAAGAGGGCGGCTTGACAGGTCATTTGAAACATGAGGGGTGAGGGTGAGGCGCATCTGGGGGTGAAGAAATGCCGATGAATGAGGGTTGAGCAAGATGCGTCATCAGCAAATGACACTGTCCGCATCAGGAGGGCGCACCTCAGCCATGGCCCTGTCTGAGGCAGTGGGGCCGTGGATCACGACAGCCTGCCAAATTGCGCCATCGCATCGCGGCCTAATTAGCTCAGGGGCGGAGAGGGGGGTGCTGGCATGATGGGGCGAAAGGGAGGCGTGTGGACCGGGTGCTGGCGAGATGCGTGACATGCCCACCTTTGCCCAGCCCATCTTCTTGGACAGCTGCATGAGGTAGTAACTCCGCTGCTTGTCAGAGACCGCTGTGCGGATAAAACCTGGGCCCGAGATCTGCGCCAGCGAGAGCGGGGTGGTGTCAGTCCTGCTACATTGGGGAGCGCGAGCTATCCGTTAAGTTCAAATGCAAACTTGAATGGAAGTTTGGTCGGGGCGCCTGGTGATACACTGAATGGCCATCGTTCCATGGCAAGCTTGTGCTGGCAAGGTCATGGATGCAGGCCAACATGTCGCGGCCATTTCGGGGCTTCGTCACTCACCGTATTCTGGAGAAGCGTAGGCGCATCGCTGCTTGGGCCAATCAGCGCCAAGCCTGTGATGTTGCCAGAGGACAATGGCGGCGGGGCGTTAAAGGGTGCCGAGTGGGGGGGGGGGGGGGGGGGGGGGGATTGAATATGCATACATGCGCAATCGTCCCTATGTCGATACACATGGCACCGTGCGACAGGCACATGTTGCTTGTAATGTATTGTGATTTCCCTATACTGGTACGGGTATTTCAACCCGTACGGCAAAATACATCTCGAAAAAAAAAATGGTGGTTGCTCCTTGGCGTGGTTGACACCCAACACAGCCGGCAAGCGGGCAAAGCACCCGTCGACCACTGGTCATCACGGTGGCCAGGTCATGCCTAGAAAACAGATTTCATTGTCGGAAAGGGGGGGGGGGGGGGGGGGGGGGGGGGGGGCGCAACCGGTAGCGCGCGCGGCGATCGCCGCCACGAGTGAGTGGTTCGGGTCGAGCGGCCCAAGCACGGACCAGCCACCCAGCTTGGCGCACTCGAGGATGGCGTTGGCGGCGGCTCCGTCGTCGGGTACGCCTCGGAGCGCCCATATGCCAAGCATGCGCAGCGTCACGTGCACATCTGTTGACGGGTTATCGCGAGAAGCACCGCGGCGTAGCAGAGATAGCTCGTCAGTTCTGTTCCTCGAATATCTCGAATGTGGAGATATTAGAGTTCGGGACTTTTATTTTAGCAACTCAGCTCTGCCGCTCTCGCTCTCTCGTTCTATCGAAAGTCGATCGTGAACAACATCATCATCTGCTCGGGTCTATGCTGCTAGAGTCGCTGAGTCAAAGCACGATGTTTCACGAAAATCAAGCGACTCGGCCTGGGATGCACCGTCGCCCACCCAGAGCAACAAAACCCGCGCAGTGCGTATCGCGCGCGATGGCGCGCTCAGAAGATCGCAGCAGTTCTCCGGCCATCGAGGGAGGCTGTCACCGCGTACACCGTCTTATCACTAGGTTGACCTTGCTTTCAGGGGAACCCCCGCGAGGAACGCGGACTGTAGCAGGCTGAGGCGACGCCCCTAGCGTCGCGAACAGGCTGCGGCTGGGAGACCTCCCCGTGATGTCTCGAAAGACACCATATGGCTTTCAAATTTGGCGCGGGTTGGGTGGGACGCCGTATGGGTGTGCGTTGCCTGGTGTGGCATCAGAACGACGGCACGGCAGGGACGGCGACCGTGCGCCGCGGTGATATCGAATACAGAGGCGGATATGAGGGCTCACCGGCGCTCTCCACCAGCCTGTTACAATTTCCCGCGTCGCGGCTCACGAGGCGGCACCCCCGCGAGTTGGCGTCATCGAGCCCCTGCATGGCAGCGGTGACCTCGGGCGCGCGCTCGACCGCTCCGACCTCGGCGCCGCCGTGAACGGACGATACAAGTGCGCACACCGGCACCTCGACGACGGCGTTGGTCAGACGCGTCGTCGATACAAGGACCAAGGCACAGGCCAGCGCCAGCGGGAGGGGGAGTCCCATGCTGCAAGACACTTTCCGCTGGGGGCGCGGCATAAACACAGCGCCCTGCTAGTGAGCACTTCCCGCCAGTTCTACGGTGAGCCGTCAGTAACCCTGAGTGACACGGAAGGCGGGACTTGACGTCCCTGCCGCTGTGTTTGGCCGTTCCCTGTGGTCGTGTCGTACGATTCCGCGGCGGGTGCGCTTGCTGGGCCCGCTGCTCAGTGTGTACCCGTACTCCAGCCGCTACCGCTGTATGTGCGCGCTCTGTGGGTCGTCGGATAATGTTGCTGGTACAATAAGGTAGCAGCGACGCCTACATCCCTTGTCCGCCTCTCGGTTCAGCGGTCGTCTCGTACGCGAGAGGTCCGGGTATCGAATCCTGGCCGATGTATTTCCGGCAATATATCGTCCCGGCGTATCCTTGCTTTACCCGGTTGGTGCATTTATAGCGACTGTATACCTTCGGGGTTCGAATGAGGCAAATGGTCTACCGCCCGTACCACGACCATGCCATACCATGCCAGGATTGCAATTCACGCAAGAGGTGCTGGGGCGGCTTCGGCCGATGTCCCGGGGCGAACTTCATTCTTACTTTTCCAGGCACGTACCCGTAGGTACAGGTTCCAGTAGATACAGGTAATAGCAGGGGCTGCCGGCATATTCAGTATGTAATACTGTATATAAGTTAAACATACATACAGTAATATACAGCGCACGGCGGCGGGGTTATTCCATGTACTGGAATTACATGAGTACCCGTGTGAATGAGTACCCATGAGTACCCGTATGGTCAGGGGTAACCCCTGGTATGGTGGGTGGTAAGCGGCGGGCGCGCGCGCTTTATGGTCGCTAGTCGCTATATAATAGTACATAGTCGCCATACGGCTGTACCACTAAGGATTACAGGTAGTCGTTTATCGATACCCTTAGCTGTCCGCCGGGACGACCCCCTGTCCTGTACGGCTGTACGCGCGTAATAACAAGTGATCTTCCCGCGCACGTGAAGTAACTATCGGTAAAACCTCGTACCGTGTTTATTGCCAAAATATGTGGTAGAGGACTGATCAAGCAGGTTCTGAAGCATTGATACGGTTACTTTGCACCGGCGGGGCCGATATTAGCGACTATCGCTACCTGAAATTTGAATTACTATGAATTTTCGGCCATTATCGGACAACCAAGTCAATGTCTCCAAAAAACCGTCACGTTTGGACACATGTCCCGACTTCATCCACCCCCCCCCCATTCGGAATAGAAGTCGTCTGCCACTACATACCCCGTTTTTATCATGTCAAGTATGTCATCACTTAGCTTTAGAGTACAAGCACTCGGAGAAGCTACGGCATAATATAGTGGGTTGTGTACCCATTCAAGTGCCTCAACCGTATCCGGCACATCTTAGGTGCAGTAAAGGCCACCGAGACTTAACGATTTAAAATCCGGTCTGTGAGCAACGGATCTGTCTCATTCCACTTGTCTTTGATGTACGCAAGGGACATCGAACCTACAAGGTTGTAAGTCGCGAACCTAGCGAGCTTGGCGCCAGCCCTATTCATCGGTTCTCCATGTTGCCTAAGCAAATGCCGTAGGGTGTCATGGTCTGAAACAACGAATACCGCAGGGTGTCATTGCAATAGCTCACTCAGTAGCTACTAGGTTGTGTTCACTGAATGGGCATGCCTATTGCAATAGACATGATGTAACGATTTTTGTGATGGTCATGGTGGCGCATCGTCTCCACATACGTCAGTGGCTCACCATCCCCGAGGCCCAGATACTCATGTGACACTCTAGGTCCCAAAGGCCCTCTCCCGAGCTGGGCTATGACCATATTTGGCCGGGGCTTCCATGCAGATACTTTCAGCGAAATGAGTTTCCCCGCAAAAACGCGTTGATCGAGCGAGCGTCGTCGAGCGTAGCGACGTACGTTATGTACGACGTACGACGCTCGTCTAGTTGTAAGGATATGTACCACACAAATCCCCATGTGGGTACCCAGTGCCTGGTGCGTTTTGCGCGGTATCCTTACAGTTGGTGCTTCTACATACGCACTTGGATCCGGGTTCGATCCCGCGGAGAAACATATAATATGATATGATATCCCGCAATGTTGGACGACCCGGCCAATGCGGATCGCCACCGAATCCAAGCCGAAACGTTGCTGGAGGAGGTCCTCCATCCTATGGGGGGGGGGGGGGGGGGGGGGGGGGGTGAAAGGATATGTACCACACAAATCCCCATGTGGGTACCCAGTGCCTGGTGCGTTTTGCGCGGTATCCTTACTCTGCGCGTACCACCCGTAGCCGAGCGTCGTACCAAATCTACTAGTAGACCGACAGACTATACATGTAGCGACAAGTACTAGATATGATGATAGTGAGGATGTCCTCAGGATGGCGACGACCTGATGATATTAATCCTTAACATAAATTTCAATAGAAATATTGATCATCCTATAGGGACTATATTGTCCTTTGGGAATCCTATATTATTATTACATGAGCTAGACGCAACATTCAAGAAATCCACAATTATCCTACAAGAATCCTATATTATCCTACATAGAGATATAAATATTTTAAATGGCGACTACCAGTACCGGTATGATACGACGGGGGTGATGTCGGACGGGTAATCTGCCAAGAGTAATCGGGAGTTATCCGCCGCGAGGAGTAATATAAGGATTAGATAGGTGATATACACACAGCTTCGCCCGTAATATTCAGTACGGGTACCATTACCATACTCGGACGGGGTACCAGCCCAGGTACGATACGATTCGTAGTCCTATACATCTGCATACACTACACTCGTACACTCCCGCAGCGCGTGCCATGCACGGATCCTCCGCTTGCTATCATCCCAGAAGCGCGGTATTACATGAGCTAGCAGCGGAAGGCGATATCGGTCTATCCTACCTGGAATGCTTGCGACCTCAGGATAAGACGTCACAGTGAGGAGCCATGCATGACTCATGAGTGACGACGAGGGTTGGCCCTTAATATTCGTTCCGGAGAGTGCCGCGTCGACTAGAGATATATTGCTACTAGCAGTGCTATATAGTGTACCAACGAGCTAGTCGCCACTTCTTATTTTTCCTGCTGACAGCATAATAATAAAAATAAAGGTTTGCATGTTGTCTGTGCTTGCTGATGTGGCAAGATATTGTAAGATATGGTACAGGTAGGCGAGAGATACCGTATAATATGGGTAAATGCACCTACCGTATCTGAGTATAAGGTACAAGTAGACCCGTTGCAGGAGTGTGGAGTCGAGAGAGCCGTAAGGATCAGTCGTAGTAGTCGCTACATTGTACAGCCCCGCGTCGGCCGACCCGCCGACCCGGGGCCCGGCGTCCGTCCGGCGACGGCGACGACGACGGAGACGGTCGTCCGGCGACGAGCGCTGTCCTGGTCCGGTCCACTTGGCATGCTCGGCGCTTCGCGCCATGCCCGCCCCGTAGACCTGACGAACGGCGACGACCGGCCCGACAGGCGGCGGCCGGGCGGCCGGCCGACCGGTACCCGAACCGTTAGTCATCAGGTAAGCGCGACGGTCATTTTGGCTTGCGCTGAATTATCACAGAATATATCTATCTCGCAATATATGCGAAGCCGTTCCGAAAGTCGGCGACAGACTCGCGCACGGACGCACAGACCCACCTCGTAATTAATATCGTAGGATATGGGTACCCCTTTTTGATACGAGGTATGTACGGGTGCGAGGTACCCGGTGCCTGGGTGGACCCGACGACCTTCCTCGGCCCTCTAAATTGCGAGCCCTCCGTCCGCCTCCACCCCCGGATGGGGATGGGGGCGGGGCTCGTGCACGGGTGGCACCTCGGTAGCCTTGGCGGACCCGCCCGTGCTGTCACTGCCGCGGAGGAGCAGATAATGCGAGCTGGACACCGGCGTCCTATGTGTTGCTGGCCCGGTTCTCGTTCGCTCTTCGTTGAGCACCCTCTTCCTTCCTGTCATGTCGGCGCCTCCACATCACATTCGGCCTAGTGCCGCTATTGGAGTGGCCCGGGATGTTGGGGAGGGAGTTCTACGTACAACGTTCGGCAGAAGGGGACGCGACCGAGCTGGCGGCGGATCTAGCGTTGGGAGGCCCGCGCGTCGGTTACCCGCCCGTGGCGCCCCGTTCTGGGTTGACCCCCCCACTTCCGCTTCTTGCTGCGAGACCTCTTCGAAGCTCCTTTCCTGTCGGCGCCTCCACATCGGTGGCTAGCGGCTGGCGATGCATGGTCGGCGGCTGCCATGGCGGTTCCCGCCTCCGTTGGCCCGTATCTGGATTTCCTTCTGGATTTCTGTATGGATTTCTTGAATGTTGCGTCTAGCACATGTAATCAGTCAAGGTACGGGTGCGAGATGTGGGGTATTGTGCTATCAACATTCGTTCACATAAAGCGTTATGTTATTCACTTGTTAAAGTAGCCTTTTTTGAGCCATTTTGCACGAAATTCTCAAAACGCATGTTTTGGAGGCACAATTGCATTAAATCCCCTTGTTTGCACTCAATTTCAGTGTTTGCCCGCGCAAAACGTGCAAATTGGGCATGCGCAGAGCGGATGCGAGGAAAAACCTAAGTCAGGACGCGCGCCACCCCATCAATTCATTGCGTTTGACGTCGTATGATTGTGGGGCAAGCGTGCGAGGGCAAATACTTTAAGTGTCTAATTGTTACAGTGCTCAAATCGCATTGTCTAATCGGCAAGAGTAGCCAACAGTCGCATACTCGCCCCCCCCCCCCCCCCCCCCTCCCCCCAAAAAAGTCCCCTAGAGATACGTACAGCACCATTGTCTATCATTATGTTGTCTACATGTCCAAAACGCATGTCTTCTCGTCTGCATTGAAGCGGCGGTCGTTGAGCAAAGTGGCAAACAAGTTGCATTTGGTGAAACGCTTGGCCTTCGGAATCTTCACATGCGGAAAGAATTGAAGCCACGCTCGGCGGAAGGAGGAAATTGATGCGGGCTTCCCTAAATCAATTTGGGGACGCAATGTATGTAGTGTATATTGCCGATTGCAGTTTAATACCCATTACCGGGACCCGCGGAAAGGAAGCACTCGCTGTTACGATCCTTGCAGTCGGCAACATACATCAAGTTGTACACTCGGGACTTCCTCATTCAGCATGGCAACTAGCATTGCGCTTGCTCGCCAGTCACGGTTTAGTATGTATGCTTAAGCCTGCCGCTAGCGTAGGTATCATAACAAATTCACCTACTGTCGTACCTCGAATTGCAGTAAGTAGCGACTATCCGTATATGCGCCGCGGGAAACTGCACCGACCGGGCGGAGGCTTTTATTTAGCGACCATATAAGTAAGGAAAATTTATAGAACTCGCTAAATGTTTTTCCCCCCCCCCCCGGGACAGGACTGGCACTTGGTATATTTTTAAAATTGCATGAGCTACAGGTACCTGCAAAATGCAATCAGGAAATCACCCGAAAAGGCAATATTATAACATGCTATATTATCGCCGTCTATATAGATCAACCCACCCACCCACCGCCTGGGCGGGCCCGACGACCGTCCTCGGGCCTCGGAATCGCGGGCGCTTCCTCCGCCTCCACCCCCGGCTGGGGATGGGGGCGGGGATCGTGCACGGGTGGCGCCTTGGTAGCCTTGGCCCCGCCCGTGCTGCCACTGCCGCGGAGGAGCAGTGTGAGCTGGACACCGGCGTCTCATGTCGTTGCTGGTCCGGTCAAGTCCCCGTTCGCTGTTCTTTGAGCACCCTCTCCCTTCATGTCATGTTGGCGCCTCCACATCACATTCGGCCTAGTGCCGCTATTGGAGTGGCCCGGGATGTTGTGCCGTGGAAGGCGTTCTGCGTTTGGCGGAAGAGGACGCGAGCGAGCTGGCGGCGGATTTGGCGCTGGGTCTGTTGCACGCCCGTGGCGCCCCGTTCTGGGTTGGACCCCCCAACTTCCGCTCCTTGCTGCGAGACCTCTACTTCGAAGCTCCTTTCCTGTCGGCGCCTTCACATCACATTCGGCCTAGTGCCGCTATTGGAGTGGCCCGGGATTGCGTGCTGGGGAGAGCGTCCCTACTGCGTGGAGCGGCGGCTGGCTGGTGGCGATGCCTCATCGGTGGCTGTCATGGCAGTTCCCGCCTCTTGTGGCCCATAGCTGGATTTTCTTCTGGATTTCTGCGTGGATTTCTTGAATTTTGCAGCTAGCACATGTAATCATATTATCGCCGTCTCGAGTAGCGTGAATTCTTCATACAAGTCCGCCCGGAAACGCCACGGACCAAATTGCGGAAAGAGCCGTTCGTCAATACAGGTATATAAAATTCTCCTCGGGGCATGTATACCTTCCCACAAAAGTCTTGCCCATCTTGTCAAGCATCGATTGTAGACTGGCCCACTATCAGCCTTGGCCTTCGTTTCCGGCCATACCCTTCCATTAGCCACACGTGAACATGTTATCATGCGTGGGGGCAGCCCTAAGTGGCGTTTGTTGTGCTCTCATTGTAACAGCAAGCCGTGTGCGTGTCATTGTTCAGGGTTGGTAATGCATTTGATAATCCAATGCGCTGTCACGAGGGCACAATTTTTATATTGCATGTATATGCCTTCTATGTGTGCGGCTGCACGCCAAGAGTTGGCTCTACCATCATGGAACACATTCACAAAGACGCGCTCTCCCTGCCGGCGGCATGCAAGCGAGTGAGCATTTCCGCAAAACGGTCAATACTGAGATTCATTATGGCTTGCTCCAAAACCAGCCCATCTATATATGCTGTCCGCATTCAATGCGCCCTTGGTAGAGCCGGGCTTCAGCCCAAACTGCGCAGGGGTGCAGCCCCCGAGTCCGCGGTTGGGTCCATATGGCCACCTGCTAGGGTGTCGTCCAGGGTATTAGGCAGGGCTGGCCATCAATACGCTCCCATATTCTGTTATTGGGCTGCGCCTAGCGGCTCGTACTCGGGGAAAATCCGCCTGCGCGGGGCGAGTACACCGCCTTTTTTATCGGGATGCGGGTCGCGCGGTAAGCCACTGCATTAGGGTTTGTAGAAGAACCTAGAAACATTTGCATCCCCCTACCCCTTTCGGTTTTATTTCCACCAAGGAGGCCGGCAGGCGGATTCAAACTAGCGCAGAGCGGAATCACGAGCGTAACAAGCAGATCCCCCCTTCGCAACCTATCCCATCTCAAGCATCGGTTAATATCATAAGTTAGGCCAGTAAGAATTGTAAGTGTGTTTTAGGTGCCATGTTTCGCTCAAAACAGAAGGCGGGGAGGGGGATTTTGTAGCTGGGCAAAGTTTGGTAGCTAGTACTTTCCGCTTTGCTTACCGGCTCCAACTAACCGCCGTACCGTACGCACCGCACAACCCTCGCCAGCACTGCCGCCGCCGCGCTAGGCCGGCATGTTGTTGTTGCCCTGAGCGCAAATACCTATCAGTCCACAACCACGCCTACCGGACGTCGCCAGCCTTCGGCATGGGTAGCTGACACCATGTCGGTATCGTCCACCAGGCACACCGTGAAGGTCGAGGTGAAGTGGGACTACAGGGAGTTTTCGGGTTTTCCGTTAAGTCCGTGCTCTACCCCCTAGAGCAGGATCCGCTAGAGGCCCGTAACGTGCGCAGCATGCTATAGAGTATGCAGTGAACGACCTGGTCCCTAGCCTATCCTTTGAGCTCGTTGGACACATTGTAGTCGTCGTCGTGGAGTATGCATGAGCTGTTCAGCTCGCCATCCTCGGGCAATAAGAGGCGGCATGTGACCGGCGAGTCCGGTGGCAGCCGCATGCTCCAAGACAACCTAACCTGTGGGATGCGATGGAAGAGGTGCCCACTCGGTCCCACTTCGAGTTCGCCTGGTGGGCACACCCCAGAGGGGGGAAGGGCAGCCATAGAACACTACTGATGTATAATCGTGTGCTCTGTGCTCTCAATGCTGCTCTCATGCCTTGATATGCACACCTACGTTTGTGGCAGCTGCCCCCTACACAATATATGGACAATTGCACCACTTTTCCCATGGACACTGATGTTGACAGTACTTTACACAGTACATCAGCCAGCTACAAAACTTATAGAGGGGCGGGTCAGATTTGAGGTGCGGGGGTACCTAAAACACACTAACAAATCTTACTAGCCTTACTAGTATCATAAAAATGCGCCACTGTACCACTCGGCAGTCGGCGCCGCGGGTGCTGACGTGGTGATCGATACGGACAGATACGTACCGGGCAAGACTTACGAAGGGGACTGTATATTACACGTTTACATATCTGTACACCCCCCCCCACAAAAAGTCTTGCCCCCCCAAAATCACACAAGACCCAAATTCACCGTTGTGCGGGTATGCCGCAATATTGTTAAATGCCATTCAACCAACTGAGGGTACACTCAATAGCCACTGGCTGGGTGCATTGTCTCAATAAACTGACAAATGTCGGGTATTTTGGCGCGGAGATGTGTGTGATAAAGTGGTAGAACAGCTGCAGCATTGTTTTTCATTTTTAGCATTGTACGCGGGTTCGGAGCGCATAAATAACGGTATTTGGGAAGTATAGGTGCGATTTTCTTCCAAATTCGCCGACATAGTGGTGCCATGCGAGCACTTCGTGTTTCTTGTTGAGTTAAAATGAGTCTCTACGCGAGAGGGCACATGAATCTGAGCGCCGTCAGTGCTGGAATTTATTGCTGCCATTGCACTTTTGGGAGGTGTGCCAAGAGGCATATCTTCAAAAAACGGTGTACGATTGAGGCGTACGAGGTCGCGTTGGAAAGCACGTGGCGAAAGCGTTTTTGCATACATCGAACAGACTTATATTGCCAGGATTTTACGCGCTCAGAATTGGCATGTGCTCATGTTTAAGGGGTCTGCGAGCCCAAAACATGTTTTCAAACTTTGGAGCCCAATTTTAGGCCCCGTGACGGGTACCCAGGTGCGACCCATGGTGCCTCAGACTCGAGCCCACTATAGGTCTCAAGTAAACATGCAACTCTTCACGACAGAGTTTCCCAAACCAGCAGACATTGTTTTGCCCGCAATGCGTAGAAATTTCTGCAATTTCGTAGTAATCTGTGCTTTGGCACAATGCCTATCTTTCCTCCCACACCTCCCGCGCTGCGTCGTAGCAGTGGTGCATCGGAAAGACTTTGATATGGGCTATACACATGGTGAAGCTTGGGCCATATAGCGCGTCACGTCTTATGCTACCAATGGACTGCAATTTTAGGCCCTTTCGAGCACTGGCAAAACTGTAGGGGTAGTGGCGCGTGCACGGCTGCGATGCCACGTCATCACCCACATGGCACGACACTCCCACAATTCACTTATTTACTATCATATTATAGGATTTGTCCGTGAAAGCTTGGGGCATGCGCATCCCCATGAAGCTGAAATGCATGCAATCGCATTATGCAATTTTCTGCTGAACATCGGCATTTCTCACTGAGCGGAAAAAAACACTGCAGAAAATGACGCATCAGCACGTTTGTAGGGTGCACTACAACCAAGGTCATGGAAGCTAAGCTTCGGTATAAGTAAAGACTATACGTGCTTTTGGCTACATGCTACGGCGCAGCGATGCGCCCACATGCAGATTCGTGTAGGGCAGAACTTTTGTGGGAGAGCATATATATACATGTATGGGTATTTATGTATTTATATACGCATATTTATCCATTGACATGGTTATATTTATCCATTGATAGGTTTAGGTTTTGGCGTTGGAGAATGGAAGTGCTGTCTGCTAAACACTTAAATGGCGGCTGGTGCACCTTATCTGGAGGGGTTACACAGCACCCCGGACAACGCGTCTTCAACACGCCGTTGCTCCTCAAGTGTCGCCGCCAGGGTAGCTATCGTTGAGAGAAGGGTCCGAGCCACCCTAGAACTTGTAATGCCGAGAAGCGGCAGCTATCGTTAAGAGGGAGACAGGCTGGGCTTGTATGGACCCTAAAAAGCATGAGGAGTGTCCGGCCAGAGAGGACTAGGGTAAGGGTAGGAACGGGAAGGGGTTTACAAAAATCAAAAAAAAATTACAGAGGAGGAGGGTTCCGCCTGTTAAGTGAGGGACTTGGTCTTCAGAGGACCACAAATTGTGCAATACCGGCGGACAGCAGACCCTACGCGGGTTCCTGTGGTCGGTCCGAAAGATAGGCGGCCTGCTTGGCATCAAAGACCGAACAGGAACGAAGTCGTAAGAAATTTCAAATGGAGGGATATGCGGCGTGCGCGCGGCAAGTTTTCCACCGTAGAACGCCTTATCTCCATGTACCGACGCTGCGGTAACTCGCTTGGGTCATATCTGTTGCGTTACGGTGACCCCTAGTTCGGAGACCCCTAGTTCGGGAGATTTTCGAGGCAGTTAAGTTCGAACTGAATTCAGGGGGGAGGGGGGGGGGGGGGGGTCAGTTTGATTTCGGCCCGAACTCCTGAAACATCCCAAATTGAATTAAGTTAGGCACAACACTACTAAGGACCTTTAGTGGCCCCAGAGACATGCATTGCCGCGCCCGCTCCCATGCCCTCATCACGTGCGGCGACGTGCGAGGCGCCATCACGGCTAGAGCCCTCATCCTTGCGCCTTGCGATGATGTGCGCGGTGCTTGGTCGGCAGGATAATTGGACCGAGCAACTATATTACGTTCCACTCGTCCGCATTGCGCAATATTAAAGTGGCGATGTGTGCAAAATAATGCATGCCCTTTGCATTTCTTCCAGCAAAGCTGGCGGCATCAGGCAAGGTTCTAGCAAAGTGACGCCATGTTTTGTAAAACCCAAAACCCTAAGACCCTAAACAATAAGACAAATTCCAATTTAGACTGAGTCAGTCCCTATGCGCTGGAATCAGCCGCGCCATGGGGACGGTCCTGTGCTCGCCGCCCGCTATGATATGTAAGTTCACCACGTCAAAATATGGTACGATGTCGCTATAGCAGGGCCGCAGGGTCGATGGCGTTCGATGGGCCAAGGCGTGCCAGCAAGAGCGGCATGATGCCGTAGGGGTCGGTGTGCCCAATAGAGGCGCCGCCAAACACTTCCAGCGCCCCAAAGTCGGAGGCTTTGGAGCTCAGCTTCCCGCGGCTCACGATGCGCGCCACCACAGGCGGCGCATCGTCCACGCCGTCGGCTATGGCGCGGCAGACCTCCGCCTCGCCTTCACGGCCATCCTCCACCTGCGGCACGGCCGCCCGCCAGAGGTCAGCATCGTCACGCGTGTACTTTCATGTGACCCTGGAACCTCTCAATGGATTGGCCGGCGTGTGCGAGAGAGCCGAATGGTCTTAAGCAGCATTCTTTCACTGGAATTCCGGTGCGGATCCTGGAACCTCTCAACGGGTTAGCCGGCATGTGCGTGAGAACCAAGCGGTCTCAAGCAACCTTCTTTCACTGGAATTCCGGGGCGGATCCCCACAAGGCAGCCATCTTGCCATATGCGCCAACCCCAGCAAGTGTATACATTAAATCCATTTCGTGTGAGGTCGATTCCCTCGCTTGACGAACCGCACCCGAGCTCGCTGTGCCAGAGGGGTGTCTACGTACATGCCTCAAATTGAGCCGGAACGAGAGGAATGACATGTCCCATCCAGGAGGTGTCCATTCACCAACAGCACCAGTGCCGCAAATGGGACGGCTTGCGCGTGCGAAGGTCCTTCCCGGGGCGCCGGCGGATGGTGACTGGAGTCTGCCCCAGAGCGTGAGACCAAGCAGCTGAGGTGGAAGACCCAACGGGGGGGCGCAGATAACTGTGCCCCGGGAATTTGCAAGAGGGGAGACTAGACCCCCCTCACAAGGTATCACCTCCTTGTGAAGGGGGGGGGGGGGGGGGCATAGTCACGGATTGGGCTCTGTGCGGCCGAGGCTGGCGGGCGCGCCTGTATGTTGAGGACCCCGACGTTGAAGGTCACGGCGCCAAGGTCGTCGATCAGCGTGCGCAGCGCGGCGTGCAGCAGCCGGTGCAGCCCTGCGCTGCGCAGGCTGCGGGCGTGAATGATGATCTCCATGTCCTGTCACGGGCAGTCGTCCCAACAAACGGCGGGCAAGTGAGGGCGGAAACAGTGGTACACGCCAGGTTCCGCGGGAGGGGAGTCTGTTGCAACAGGGGTGCACATATCCGGGCATTCCACTTCCGCTCCAGCCGCCACCACGCATGCTCACAAACGCCCGGCACTGTTGGTAGACCCCCAATCAGAACGTGCAAAAATCAAAACGTCATTCCTCTTAATGTTGACTCGCATTTCTCACTGCTTGTTTATCCGCGACACTTACATCGACGCTCTTGACCCCTCATGATTATCCCAACAGATTGATGCACGTCCCCATAGTGCACGAGTTGCCATTTACATGTCATATAACGTACTATTTTTGCATTGGCCGGAGGGGGGGGGGTGTAAAATCACCAGCTGTTTTGCACTAAGGCGGTATTATTTCATCCTAAGGCGGGGCCAAAAACCAAGTATATCCTGCCATAGCGATACGGTACTTTATAGCATATCAAACCTCGTTCGGTGTACAGAGCAATACCTAATTGTCTGGAGGTGGAGGGGGCGGGGGGTATAAATATTTTCCCACTTGGCGGGGCCTATGGTAGCGGGGGGGGGGGGGGGGGGGGGGGTCAAAACAACAAGCATTAGCCAATTCAATAAAGTAGTATGGTATGAATGTATGTAGCGCAATATGTACTCAATTTCAGCCAGGACGGCCAATAATGATATGATGAGTTTGCTCTCGCGGGAAGTGGAATCTGGGAGCTGGGGCGCTGGGCATGTGAGCCCGGCAAGCATGACTGCAGCAGTAACCGGTAGAGGGCGGAGGCAGGGAGGGGGGGGGGGGGGGGGGGGGCGGGCAATTGGGTCACCTTGATGGGCGCCAGGTAGACATACGCCCACGCGCGGTCCGCGCCCTCCCCGCACCCGCATAACAAGCCTGCACACGCCATCCCGGGGCTCAGCCAAGTCTCGTGCCAACTCAGCATGACGCCGGCGTGTCCGGGGGAGGGAGAGGAGGGGTTTGGGGGGGGCGCACCCGCCGCGCGGTGCGCCTGCAGCACGTCGAGGTAGTAGCGCGGCCAGAGCTGCGCCACCATGTCGAGGCGCGCCACCTGCGGGATGGGCGTGTGGCTGGCCAGCAGCTGCGCGTGGCCGTGGTACTGGCTCGCGCCTGCGCACAAGCGGGGAGGGGAGGGGGGTAGAGGGGTGAGTGCCGGCTCAGCCTCTCGCCTGCATACTATAGTAAAGCTTTGCGAAGAAATACCATGACGGTACAGCTTCAGGCGCCCCTTCCAAGACCAGATTGCTGGCTGGGCGGGTTTAACCTTCCCTCACCTTTGAGTGAGCGTTCGGTCCTGTCAGAGTATCGCTCATGCTCAAATCAAATAATCTATTATCAAATCATTAAATAATATAAAGGATAATTCATCTACCGTCGTCTATATTAATCATTCTTATTTAGACTCAAACTCAGTATATACATAAAAAACATCCCTGCTAAAGAATGCAAAACGCAATTTCTTAAATATAGAGTATTTGTTCTTAAATCTCTTCGTTCACATATGAAGGACCCCTTTCACCGGTCTCCTCCTTCACATGCAGACAGATGATTAAACCCAGCGCTGAGTCTTCTGCTTTGGAATAATATTGACGTTGACTGATACGGCCGGCGTATCTGCCAAGTAGGATGAGCTGGCTGCCGAGGGGAGATTGTCACTCTGCTGGGCGCGGTGCCGGCGGGGTTGGTGGGCGGACGGACGCCCACCCGCGCGCGCGAGGCAGTTCCACAGCAGGAAGGGGTACACCGGGCGGCTGCCCGCCGCGGCCGCAGCGCGGCTGAACCACTCCGCGGCGCAGCTCATGAGGTCCGCCACGCCGCGCAGCTCCACTTCCAGCGGGTTGTGCGCCTGCGGCCAGTTCCAAATCCACGGTGGACTCTCACGGGTGCCCGCCAGCCAGCCCAGAGGGGCACAGGCCCTAAGGCCCTCACATTACAGAGTTCTTCCAGGATAGGAACGCCCCCTCCTCGGCATCGTCTGCTCGCGTCATAGTACGGTAGGTAGTGGTCCGCCGCCGCGCGATGTATCATTTCAGTATATTTGTCCAATCAAAGCAGCGAGCCGTATTCGCCGTGCTGTTCGTACGAAATCGTTACACCGAGTCGACAGAGCGCGCGCGTTAATTGCTCTGAGGGGCTGATGGGGATGTAGCGGGGGAAGTGGGGGAGGGGGGCAGGGGGTCCCTTGCCTTGAACACCACCAAGCCGTGATACGGTGCGCAGTACTTGAAGAGGTTGCTGGCGGTCATGCAGGTGGGGCGCTCCACGCGCCCGAACACGTCCTCCGCCGTCAGGGTGCGCGCGTCGCAAAAGTCGCAGCCGCGCCCGCCCGCGGTGGGATCCTCCGGCTCCGCCTCCCCCGACTTAAACGTCTGCGGCTTGAGCGTGCGCACTTGGTTGTACCAGGTCTGACGCCAGGCCATTGCGTAATAAGGCACCGCACACCGCGCGGGACCAGTGTGTGCCAAATTGTAGAAAGAACAAAATCATTGACGTTATTTGAAATAATAGCGACTCTATACTAAATAGCGAATGAATTAGTGATTAAGAAAGTGCCGAGGACCCTGGAGACGGGAGCTCGCGTTTCGGAAGATGTCGGCCCGCACTAACCCCCGGCGGCAGCTCCACGAGTACAACGGCGAGGGAGAGAGGGAGCAGAAGCGGCGGTCCGCACCTGCTCCAGCGTCGCGCGGTTCGTGATGCTCACCACCGGCTGGCTGGCCGGCGCGCCGTACTTGGCGGCCAGGCCAGCCGGCTGTGCGCAGTGCGTGCCCACGACTTCGATTTCAAACAGCCGGCTGAGCGCCGCGCCGTCGCCAGCCGCGGTGGGGAGCGGCAGGGGCATCGCCGCCGCCAGCTCGAACACGGAGGCGTAGGGCGGGACGCGGCGCCCCGCCGGCAACGGCGCCATGCTGCCGCGGTAGATGCCCACGCTCGGCACGGGGCGGGGAGGTAATCGATAGGCGGGCGAGCCCCTGGCGGCAGCCGGTGATTGACTAGTGTGGTGAGGATCACCGTGCGAGCAGTTCTTGCGGCAGCATGCACAGACCGAGCCTTATTACCTGGGCATCAGGAGTCGTAGCGTTTTCAGGTTTAGGGTTTTAGGGTTTGTGCTATATGCGTGCACCGGCCGCAGCCGAGAAGCCGCGAACAGCAGCGCAGCAGCAGCAGCAGCAGCACGGATATATGTATTCGTCGCACTGCTCCGAAACCATGGCAGCGGAACGACGCCACTCGCGTCGGCCGCTCGGCGGCTCCGAAACCATAAAGTACATCGCCAGATGGTGATATGGTTTTTTAATTCATGAACAATGATTAAATGATGGTCTCCACCTACCCGTACCGGTGCTGGTAGGGACTGCTGGTCAAGATCACGCGGAGGGGTATAGATAGAGTCCTAGGTAGTGGTATCCTGGAGTAGACTCCTTGTCTACTCCTGGTGGACTCCTGAAGCAGTGTACTCATGCTGGTGGTATCTGCGGACTGACTAAGACGGGTATACTGGGCGGTGCGCAGAGGGGCGCCTAATACATATGAGACTTCTACTGCCTTGATTTTTCGTTTAATACATTCGTAATGAACTTGAGGCCACCTTCGGGCAGACGAGCAGTTCCCGCGCTAGGTCACGCTGCAAGCGGGTGCAGCGTCGGAAGGGCTTCACATTTACATGAGCTAGCAGCAGAAGGGCTTCATATAGGGCCGTAAGCTTGTGTGGTTTTCGGCACCGCATTGTCTGCGTCGTTCGTTCTTTTTTGTACAGGTCATTGTCTGCATTTAAACGTAATCTTGTCGTATTAGGAGCCAACCTCGCATCCCCATCCTCGCGTCGCCGCAAGCTGCGGGTCCAGCAGACCACCCGGGGAACCGCCCACACTGCCAGAAAGCGACAGACCTCCCACTATGGCCATGGCCTTGGCGGCGACAGTGGAGATGTGGTGGTGGCGCGGATGGCATCGGGCCGGGGTCGCAAAATTGGGCGATTACATAATTATATAAGCCTCATTGTATGCATACAATTCTTATCATGTAATGGAATCATGTGATGGAATTATATAATAAGTCTAGAGTAATTTGGCTCGAGGTATCAATCTACAGACCGGGCTGCATATTCCGGCGGCGCCCATCAACCCATCGTTGTCAGCAGCTTTGTCGTTGGCGTTAGCGTTATAGTTTAATTTTAAAAATACCGGCGGCGCCTTCAGTAATCGTCACGCAGGGCGAGATGCCAAGCAGTAAGGACTGTTCATTCACATAGCATCAGCTATAGCATAGTGTCACTTTCTAGTTACCCATCAGAATAAAAGTCTTGAAGCGTACTGATGTGTTCAGATGGTTTCTGCTCGTTATTGTATTGGCTGCACCATCATATGAGAACATCCTTCACGAGCTATTACTTTCATACATAAGGCAATCAAAGTATGGTTCTTACGTACCTATCATTTCGTCAATTCGTTCTAGGTATTGTTTGGTTACATTATTCGTTCTGACGTATGCTATTATTTATACGTACCGAGACATTATTGCAGTTGGTTGCAGCCTTGCTGACGCAGCGCGTAGTGTAGAAAAGCATCATCCAGGATGACATGGATTAACAAAAAAAACATCAAATGACAATACTATAACAATTAAAAGCGCAAATATACAGTAGGCAATAGCCGTCAATGATAAGCAGCCCAATCATCACATATATAGAGTATCAGGCACATGCGATAGGTAACGTTGTATACATGCTGTGAGTTCATGCAGCAGGAACAATATTATTAGACTACAATGTATCAGCATTGCCCAAGCATATAAGTATACTATGGAG
>VCJN01002446.1:0-38266 GCA_006384855.1 Tetraselmis striata
CAGGTATGACTATGACCTCGGCGGGTATAAATACCGCCTCGGACAAGTCTACCAGGTAGAATTCAGAGACAGAACTATAACCCAGGAACCCCTGCAACCAGAAGAGATTGGCCATGCTTTCTAAATCCTTCCGCTGCATCCTAAAGGGCCTAAAGAACAGGCTTAAGCTAGAGCCTAACACTAGCGGGCCAATGCACAGAGGAAAGGGGGGGGCACCTGCTTCACGACCTCGACAGCAAAAGCCCTCTCCGGATCCTTGCTGCACTTGCCGACGATGATCTTCCAGAAGAATCTAACCTACACACAGACAATATAGAAGGATTATATGAGATGCTGAATGGATACATAAGATGCCTCGTTTGAAACACAGCGTGTGAGGAAGGGGGAAGGGGGGGGGGGGCTCAACCCCCTCTCGAGGCAATTGAAATTGAAATTGAAATTGATTAAAAATGCTAGTATGCTGCATCCACTGGCTCAAACTGAGTTGTTTTCAGGACCTCTCTAACCACAGTGGGGAACACGAAGTGTTATCACAGCTCAAGCTTTTGGCCATCCTCCTATGTTTCCTAGCCCCTCCTCCGTCCAGCGGGCTATAGCTAAGACATCAGCGCCCCCCTGCCGTCCCTACCTAGTAAGACCCATCCCATCCAGAGCTCAGTAGACACGCTAACGCAGCCAGAGGCGTCCCGCCTGCTGCTACTAAGGTGTGATGTGGGAGGGGAGCTAACCGGCATAGCTGCATGGTGCTCAGTATTTATATACCGCTGAGCCGGCTAGCTTGATGGGGTGGGGGCTACAATGCCCTCCATCTCTAATATTTTTGACACAGTATACCGCGTTTAATTGCATGATGACTTTGTTTGGTGCCTGTACCAAGCCCGCGGGTCGGGCGATGCGCTGTTTGTAACACTTGCGGGGGAAAAGTGCGGGTAAAGTCGAAAATATGCAATTCCGGGCGTATCGGCTAATAAATAAAAAGGTCCGTAAGTTCTTGGGTTGGGGTGCTGATAGTCGCGGGCGGTGCGTCCGGCTTGTGGGTTGGGCGCCTTGCCGGTGGTGAATATCAGCTAGATGGCCACCTGCGGCTGCTGCAAGTAAGGGGATCGCCCGGCGCGGGAGGGGGGGGGGGGAGGCGGTGGGCCTCGGCCGCGAGCTGGGCTAGGCGGGACGCCTTGGCTGGTGTGTTGGTTGGAAGTATGCTCGAGGGGGGCGGTGGCCTCCGCGGCCTCTCTTGCCGCGGTGGGGGCTTAGGCTATGGCCGTTGGAGCCGGATTGGGGTGCGGGGCTGGATCGACGCTTGTCGCCGGCTATCGACTTCCCGTGGCGGGTCGTCGTCGTCCATCTGCGGTCTTTGAGGGGCTGCCGCGGCCGGGGGGTGGGCCGCTTGTAACCTGGCTAGTTTGGTGGGGTGGCGGGAGCTCCCGGGGGAGCTAGCCGTGGTGCATCGCCGACTGCTCGGCTGTAGTCGGCGCCCGGTTGGTGAATAGTCGCCATCCTCTCCCGCCCATGTAGTTGCATCGTATTCGCTGCGACGAGTTTCGCGTCGGATCCCGTGTTAGTGGCGAGTCCAACTCTGCTCACCCCTGCCGGAGCGGCGGCAGCCGGCATAGGTGCGCGTTGGGTCACCGCCGGACGTCGTGAGTTGATGTGTGTACTCCGAGCTTGGGGCCGAGGGTACGGATCCGGTCCATAAACATACATCTGCGGCGCAGGTCGACCCCCGTCACACGTTGCGGGTCACTAGATCGCTGAATAGCATGGCAACTTGTGTGGCACCGTCGGCCCAAAGGGAGATCGATTGGGGGCTGGCGGGACTGGCGGTTCAAAATGCGGAGGAAACGGAGGACAACAGGTGGGAGTCGGGTCCTTGTGATTTTTTTCCCGGCAATGGCTCGAATCTGGGGGGGGGGGGGGGGGGGGGGGGGTGGGGGGGGCTATGCCGCTGCGCGGCGCATCGATAGTGGCGCCGACCGCGCCTCATGTTGCTCCTCGGGTATGTTGATGTGCATGTTGGCTGTAGTGGTGGTCTCCTGTGGAGCCTGCTCTTCACGCTTCTGTGGGCGCTGGCCGGCAGTTGACGTGGGGCGGGCAACAGGGCGGAGTCGGGTGCCTGAGAATTTTTTTTGCAAGCGATGGTTGTTCGGGTCTTCGGGGGTTGGGTCATGCCGCCGCGGCGCATCGAGAGTGGCGCCGACCGCGGCCTTATGTTGCTCCTCGGTCTGTTGATGTCCATTGTGGCGGTAGTGATGGTCGCCTGTGAAGCCTGCTCTTCACGCCTGTGTGGGCGCTAGCCGGCAGTTGGCCTGCTGGTGGGTCGTCCGGTCGTCGGTCTGTCCACCGTTTCACGACAGTATACTATCATCACCAGTAGGGCCGCGCCGGCTCGCCCGGATTTAGTACATACGCAGTACTTCGCCCGGTGTTAAGGGCCGGCTGGAAAGTGAGAAGATCCTCTCGAGGCACATCTCCACCTCACCCGCTGTGCAGCCCACCTACAAACCAGCATGTGTATATTGCTACACATGAGTTGGGTATCATCGCACAGATGCTCACACACTTGGCGATATAGGCAGCTCGTAGTCCGCCTTGAAGCCAAGCATGTCGACGAGCACAGCCCCGATGCTCGAAACGCTTCGGAGGCGCATGGCTTACCCAACAACTCGTGGGAGAAGCAGTCCGGCAGATCTTCGTAGCGCTTGTCATCATCGGTACAATGCTCAGGCTCACCGCCACAACCCGTAGAAGGGCACACAACAACACCAACAATTAGCAACAAGTAGACGGGATAGGGTTATGTCCAAGTGCATAGTGAAAGCGCGCGATGCGAATAGCAGCAAATGTGTAGTATACGGCTTACCTCTTTGGCACCGCCTTCAACAGTGTCTTGAAGGCGCGATTCCCCTTCCCCCCTCTCCCTCATATGTCCCTCCTCCTCTTCCCCGTCTCGTCCTTTTCGCTACCGTTGAGGGTGGAGAGAAATCTAGTCGGTTCGCGTTCTTCGTCGTCGCCCCTCCCGAAGGCATTGCCGTCAGAAATAGCCATTACCCGCTCCGCCCTCTCCTCATCACCGTCCGCCCGGTCCTTTGTTAAAGGACTGCCAACATGTTGAATAGCGGGTGCATATCGGTGAAAGTACATGCAAGTGGCCACTTGATATCGACGACGACTTCATATTCACATATATAGCTATAGTGATGCGAAGCGGTACATTCTCTCCGTATCACCATATGCCAGCAAATGAATGGGACTATGGTAAGTTGCAAAGCTGTGATATTCCTTGTGTGCTATATAGCACCCGCTATCCCGCTATGCCTGCGCTACAACAAACCCACGCTAAATAAACACACAACTAATTTCTCGACTTTGCAACCAAAATCCCACTCACTTGCTGGCATGTGTTATGGAGAGTAGTGTAGCGCTTTATACTACTGAAATTGGAGCGGTCCTCACTGGTAAGTGGTCATTATATATGCCTTCTCCTCGGTATGAACGCGCTATCCCGCTATGCTCGTGCAACAACAAAGTCCACGCTCAGTAGCACACTACTCACGGCTTTGCAGCCGTACTTCCCTCAAATTGAAATTGAAATTGATTACAACGTGCGCATATGCTAGTATGCTGCTCTCCACCGACCATACTGAGTTGCTCTTAGGGGCTATCATTTCTATCCATTGTAGGGAACACATATAGTGTAAGTACAGCTCAAGCTTCCGGCCATCCTCTTTCTTTCCAAGCCACGCCTCCTTACATCACGTGATCACTAGCTACTGTGATATTTTCGGATCACTACGGGTAGTCATCGCCAGTACGAGCGACTACAGCTAATTGGCAGTACGGGGATTACGAATGCATTACACGCCCCGCCCCCGAAAAGGTTTTCCTGTACATTGGTAATGCACCGGCACTACGCAATCTTCGGTCGTCGTGCGTCTTTGCTCCAAGCATCTGCCGCGATCGCTGAAAACATCCCGCAGGTCGCGGCGCTGATCGCCCCACCATGCCGGCTGTGGCGGTCCGCCGGCCTCGGCCGTGGTCCGCCGATGCTGCCTCCATCTCGCCCGCATGAGCTCTTGCGGTAGGATCCCCAAGGGGGTCTGAAAAGGCGGGCACCAACCCCCCCCCCCCCCCCCCCCGTGTTTGCGTGTCGTCGCTCCGTGGTCGGCAGGCCGGTCTTGCTCGCCCGCGCGCCGCTCGCCTCCGCAGCGCGCCTCGTAGCTGGCGCCGTCCGTCCGGGTCATGCCGAGCTGACCGTCACCTGACCCCTCCCGCTGCATGACTGCGACTCCCTCAGGGCACTCCGGCTCCTGTCTCCTTGGCCCTGAGTCGCTGACATGCCCGGCCTCTCCGCCCCCGAATGCCCGCCCCGCCTTAACTACGTGACGGGCTCGTGTCTCCTCGCGCTCGCCGCCGTCGCCCGTTCTCACTGGACGGATGAGGGTTTCCCGGGTGTTCCAAACGGGTCGGCCGCAAGGCGCCGCCGAACACTCCGATGTACTAGGCCGGGATTCGAGTGATTCACAGGTGGAATACATACGGGTGGGGGGTACGCCATATCTTCTGCATGTTGGTCGCGGGTCGTACCGAGGTACGGGAACACGATTTCGAGCAGCCCTCGCGAGTAGCTAGGCTGCCCCCGTCCGAGTCGTACAGACCCCCTCCCCACCCGTAGGCGGAGATCGGAGAGGCCGACGCAAGGCCGATGTCGTGCAAAATTATTTTTAGCAGCCCCCCGTATACCGGGCTTCTGCCCGGCGGCGTCAGCAGGCACTACCGGGACTACGAGTATCATATAAAAAGCCCCCCGCAGGGCTCCCTGTCGTCGCAGGATCCAAGGACCCGCCACAACCGGCCACCCTGCTCAGCCCCCTGCCGCACCCAGCCGGGCACGGGTCGTAGTGGTTACCAGCACCCACCACGTGGAGGTGGGGGTGGTGCCGCCGGGCCTGCCGCACCCATGATCCTCCGCTCCTGGTGGGCCGCTTCTTGGCGGCGGGCGCCGCACTTCCCTCACTTGCTTGCACATATTATGGAGAGGGTGTAGCGCTTCACGCTAATGTAATCAGAGGCGCCGTCTTCGATGTGAGGTGGTCATCTGCATGTGCCTTTGGCGGTATATGCTCCGCTATCCCGCTATATATGCGCCGCGCTACGACAACAAAACCCACGGCAAATAACACACAATAACTAAGATAACGGTTTTGCAGCCGCGCTCCCACTCACTTCCTCACATTCATTATGGAGACTGTGTAGCGATGTACACGACTAAAATTGGAACTGTCGTCGATGTGAAGTTGTCATTTGCGTGTGTTTTCGCCCTTTATTTTTGAAATGGTGTATTTGCACGCACCGCATGAGGTCTATATCGAAGGCACCGCAAAGCGCCTCGATGGGCCGCGCACATGAGGAAGCATGCACTGTGAGATTCAGATGTGACGTAAATGTGCCCTACTGGTGACGAACGACGACATACGGGGACGATACGGGACGGACGAGGGACGTGGATTTCATACCCAGTAGCGACGACTATCGCGCGCGACCTGTAAAGTACTATATGAATTTCTCGTTTCCATAATTTCATCAAATTGATATGCGCACGCGGGCTCGCGTGTCGCCCGCCGATGCGGAGCACCCGGGCTAAGTACATGCGGATGTACGCACTCATTGCACATCGCCGCACATCGCTGACCGCTGACCCCGCGGTGTGCGGCGATGTGCGGCACGACGGGCGGAGGTGTGGGCGGATGTAGGTGGTACGGTAGGTGGTGTTCGTAGGTGCGCGTTTTAAAGCAACCGCCCTAACTGCTGATGATTGTGTAACGCCCCAGCACGCGCATGAAGTACGGGGTCGCCTCACGGTCACCGCCGCTCACCATTGAATCAAGCGCGGACAGCCGCGCACTCGCATCTGTGTTGCCTGCCGGTGGTGGGTTACATCCACCCCAACTCTCACCCCCCCTCCCCCCCCGCCCCCCGCGCGCGGCAGCAGGCATGCCGGCAAAGGGATGGATAGCGAGTGTGTCGAAGGATGGCGTGTACTCATGCAAGCACTGCCGGGGCAACGTGACGGGCACATGTGATAAGATGGCGCGAGAGCGGCACTTCCTAAAATTCCCGAACTGTAGCCACTCGTTGAAGCGTGCGGCTAAGTTGCGCCGCAAGGCCGCCTTATCACAAGCAGCAGCAGCAGGGGCGGCAGCAGCAGCAGCAGCAACAACAGGGGCGGCAGCAGGAGTAGCTGCAGCCGTCGGAAACGGCCCGCCGGCGCCGGTCTCGGACGACGGCGGCTCGAAGGTGGACGATGTGATGGGCGTGGGGGAGGACCCCGTTGGCGAAGACGGTATGGACATCGACGCGCCTGCGTGGCCGCCGGCGGGCGTGGAACCCGCGATGAGGGCGTGATATGGAAAGGCGATCCCGGCGACTTCTACATGAAGGTCATCGCCAAGAAGTTCCGGGGAGTATGGCACTACGGCGTGATAACCGGCGTCGTTACCGAGTGGGTGTTGGAGGACTACGGCGGGGCGACCCAGTGGCGCGCTGTTTTCGAGGACGGGGACATTGTGGGCCTTCTGCGTTCAGAGGTGAGTGGGCCCGGCCTGCGTGCTGGTGGCACCACTCAACTGCGGTTGTATGGAATCACACGCACCCGCCCGGTCGGCGTGGCAGGTTGTGGAGGCTATGGCGGCTGCCCAGGAGCACCCCCTGTGGATGCGGACGGGGAGGCTCGCTTGGTAACCGTCCATGAAGGCGATGACTTGTCCAGTGAATCACGCACCTTGCCCGGCGTGCGTTCAACACAACCCGGCTGGCGGAGGCCAAGCAGAACACTGGCTGCCATGGCGTGTGCCATGTGCATGTGGTCCTGGGCTATGTCAGCATGGTCAACCTCTTCCCCCTCGCGCCGTTCCACCTGTTTTTTTTTGGCTTGGGAAGGGACTTCTGGAGGAAATTTGTCACCGTGCAGGGCCACATTGGATTCCGAGCTATGAAGCAGGAAGACCGGCGCCAGGCTTTAGTCCCGATACCCAGCAACTTTGAACGCGGGTTGCGCCCTTCGTTTGCAGTGTCCAAGAATCGAAAGGTAAACCCCCCCCCCCCCCCCCCCGGGCGTGGGCGTGGGCGTGGGCGTGACGGCATTCCCCTCCATGACTGCAGGGTCAGGCAAGGTGACGGTGCAGTCCGGCTGGGTCACGGAGGACTGCTTGCACCACATGGAAGCGTTTTCCATTCTTAACGCCGGTCCGCTGCTCGAGGAGGCCCGGGTGAAGGCGATCATGACCGAGAAGGAGCTTCGCGTCCCCAGGCGGTGCTTGGGCACATGTACAAGCGCATGCAAGGAGCTGCGTGGTTCGTCACGCCGTGGGGGTTGCAGAATGTGGTGACGGAGGAGGACGGCCCCGAGCGCAAGGCGCAGGTGGACGCGCTCACTGGGGAGGGGAGGACTCGATACCCAGCGCGGCGGCCGGGGCAGCGCGGCGCCAAGGCGCGGCGGCCGGGGCAGCGCGGCGCCAAGGCGCGGCGGCCGGGGCAGCGCGGCGCCAAGGCGCGGCGGCCGGGGCAGCGCGGCGCCAAGGCGCGGCGGCCGGGGCAGCGCGGCGCCCAGGCGCGGCGGCCGGGGCAGCGCGGCGCCAAGGCGCGGCGGCCGGGGCAGCGCGGCGCCAAGGCGCGGCGGCCGGGGCAGCGCGGCGCCAAGACAGCGCATACAACGGAATCGGCGGAAAGGGATGCATTACAAGCTGTGGACGGCAGCCGCTGAAAACTATGCGGTCATGCCGCAACAACCCCAGCACTGGCTTCTGGATACCTCTGATCTGGCTGGCGGCGGCGGGCTGCGGGATGCAGGGCCGCATGACTGACGTGGCGGTGCTGGTGAGCCCGGAGAGTCTGCATGCGGCGGAGGCGGCGCAGCCGCATAGGCACTAGACAATGCTCTGAAGCGAGCCCCAATTGTCTGCCCAGCGCCTGCCCCAATGTAACGCACCAGCTTGGCAGCAATTGGCAGCTCTTTTGCCCCCCCTCCACCCCACAGACACACTACCAATACCAGTTTCTCATCCCGGCGGGCAGTTGATGCGTATACCCAGGCTTGTGCGTACGCGGTGCGCGGGGGGGGGGGGGGGGGGGATCACTATAGCTAAGCTAGTGATGTGAGATATGAGTGCAGCAACAGATATTGTGCAAGATATAATACGATGGCATGCAAGCGGGTCCCCGCTCTTCCACAATCAATGGCCCTGCTCCCTCTTGCCCCGCCCCCGGTGCCCTTTAGCTGCTCTCAACATCCCGAGTGGGATGGGCGGGGCAGCGGTTGCTACCGAGTGAGGCGTAGCATCGTTTGCAGTAGCAACGCAGCCTTTCCGGTGTGACGCCGCTTGGATGTAACCCAGCAGTACGCGCAAAGTGCAAGTGCAAGCTGCTGATGGCGGGGATCCCGCGCGGGGGGGGGGGGGGGGGGGGGGGCAGCGGCTGTGGGATAGGCGCGGCAGCGGTTGCTACAGAGTGAGGCGTCGCATCGTTTGCAGTAGCAACGCAGCCTTCCCGGTTGCATAGTGTGACGCAGCCTGGATGTAACCCAGCAGTACGCGCAAAGTGCAAGTGCAAGCTGCTGGTGGCGTGGATCCACGCGAGGTCGCAGGACGGTGCGCGAGAGGGGGGGGGGGGGGGGGGGGGCAGCGGCTGTGGGATAGGCGGGGCAGCGGTTGCTACCGAGTGAGGCGTAGCATCGTTTGCAGTAGCAACGCAGCCTTTCCGGCTGCATAGTGTGACACCGCTTGGATGTAGCCCAGCAGTACGCGCAAAGTGCAAGTGATACACGTCCGTGTGCCCCACCCAATGACATTGCGCCCGACCTCACTGACGGCAGGTCTCGCTCTCCTTCAGCTCCTGGGCCGTCCGCCGCCTCACCCTGCGCACCCTACCAGCCGCGCGTGCCTTCTCGGAAGCCTCACACACGGCGGCGCGAGTCGCGTCGTGGAACGCGTCCCTGACATGGCGGAACTCCGCCCTCGCCGTGGCCGTGGTCGGGCAGGGGATTGCCCGCTGATGGGTCGCCCTGCATGGGTACTTGGGGCCGCACAAAGCCGGGGTGCCGTCGCAGCAACACTCCCAGTCCGTCCGTTGGCCGCAGTCCACGCATGACGGGCGTCCGGCCAGGACACGCACATGATAGTGCACGTGGCCGCCTCCCGCCACTGCTCGTAGTGCTCCGGTCAACATGGCGACGAGCAAGTCCGCATGTCCCGCAGGTGGCTGCGGGGCGGGTGGCGCGAGCGCAGCCTCGCTCGCCTCGACAACCCCCTCAGCCCGATCAGTCGCCTCGACCACGGCCTCCTCCGCCTCCTGACGCGGCGCACCAGGCGCATCATCGTCGCCTGGCAGGGCGTCCCCCCC
Organism: Tetraselmis striata; assembly: GCA_006384855.1. Classification (NCBI taxonomy): domain Eukaryota; kingdom Viridiplantae; phylum Chlorophyta; class Chlorodendrophyceae; order Chlorodendrales; family Chlorodendraceae; genus Tetraselmis; species Tetraselmis striata. The sequence continues at coordinate 9,391 of VCJN01002446.1, forward strand.
CGCAACGGCGCCGTCGGCGGTGGCCGACGCCGTCGTGGCGGGGTGTTGTGAGGAGGTGGCCCTAGACATAGGTGGGGCCGGCACCGCCATGTGTTGCTCCACATGCGGTGCGGTTCCTGACGCGACAGCTCCGTCGCACCAGTACCGGCGCCGGCACCCCACGCCTGCTGGGCTTACCACCAACCGGCATGTTTCCTTTGGGAGGCGGTTCATCCGCGTCGGAGGTGAGCGGCGGTGCCTGTGTGGGTGTGGATACTGCCCGGCCATTAGGGCTCCCGCCGCCTGCCGCTCCGCCGACCCACGCCGCGGCGTGTGCTGCGCCCCGCGTAGTCGCCTCGAATATAATATACATGACGCGGGGACGGGGGGGGGGGGGGGGGGGGGGGGGGGATTCGTGCGTTTCGTATGTCGGCGGAAAGGCGTGCGAAGCTGCGGCTGGCGAAGGTGGTGGAAGTAAGCGTGGCGGCGTCGGCGGCGTATTACCGTGCGTGCATGCGTGCGCAACCCCGCGGCAGCAAGCGCCGGACTCGGCGTGTGCCGGCGGCAGAGCTGCGAAGCCATGGACACGGTACGGGATGCCAAGTCTGGCTAATCAACTGCCGAGGCTGGCGGCTTAACCCCCATGTCCGGCGGTTGAGGGACGGAAAGTGCGTAGAAGTTGATCGGCAAAGCGGGCATATAAGCCTGGCTGTGCTAGGTTCCTATTAAGTAATGGCGGTTTGTGCTAAGTACTTCGTAGGGGTGGACCATGCAGCGCAGGTAGGGGGCGGAATAAATGAGGCCGGGCACATATACTGCTCCACGAAACGACACTGTCGCACGTGTAGTTGAATAGACGCATCCCCCCCCCCCCCCCCCCCCCCCGCCGGGTCGGCCCACCGGGTCGGCCCGCCGACCCGCCACGGCATGTAATATCTGTCATGCATCGCCGGGGTATGTGTGAGTGGATGCCCCGCCGCCACATCCCCCCCCCCCACCCACCCCCCCCCCCCCCCCCCCCCCATTTACACTTGTGCACTCATTGAGTTTGGGCTGGTTTCGGAGCAGTACATGTACGTATGTATATACATACAATGGAACGTAGGACCTGCGCGGAAAGAGGCGGGGCTGGCGGAGTGCGTTGGGGGTGCGTAGAGTAGCGTGTTGGTGAGATTCGGGGTGCATCGGACGCCGGATGCCCATCCACCCAGCGTAAAAGACGCGTACGTAATATTCACACTATATATATTCACACGCAAATGTGTGAAAACCGGACATTCCGTGCCGGATGGGTGGGAATACGGCGTCCGATGCAGCCAAAACCCCAGCAACACGCTATTCTATGCACCGCCAATGCACTCCGCCAGCACCGCCTCATTCTCTGTCGATTTCGAAAACGCCTTCACATTATCCACCGCTAATAATTGCAATTGCCACCGTGTAATGTTGTCAGGATGTGCGCACACAACAACACTTACTACCGGTTCCGACGCGGATGGAGGCGAGGCTTGCGGAGTGCGTTGGGGGTGCGTAGAGTAGCGTGCTACAAATAATTGGGGTGCATCGGACGCCGGATGCCCACCCACCCGGCGTAAAAGACGCGTAATATTCACACTTTGTTAACACACAAATGTGTGAAAACCGGACATTCCGTGCCGGATGGGTGGGAATACGGCGTCCGATGCAGCCAAAACCCCAGCAACACGCTATTCTATGCACCGCCAATGCACTCCGCTAGCACCGCCTCATTCTCTGTCGATTTCGAAAACGCCTTCACATTATCCACCGCTAATAATTGCAATTGCCACCGTGTAATGTTGTCAGGATGTGCGCACACAACAACACTTACTACCGGTTCCGACGCGGATGGAGGCGGGGCTTGCGGAGTGCGTTGGCGGTGCGTAGAGTAGCGTGCTGCAAATAATTGGGGTGCATCGGACGCCGGATGCCCATCCATCCAGCGTAAAAGACGCGTAATATTCACACTTTATTAACACACAAATGTGTGAAAACCGGACATTCCGTGCCGGATGGGTGGGAATACGGCGCCCGATGCAGCCAAAACCCCAGCAACACGCTATTCTATGCACCGCCAATGCACTCCGCCAGCACCGCCTCATTCTCTGTCGATTTCGAAAACGCCTTCACATTATCCACCGCTAATAATTGCAATTGCCACCGTGTAATGTTGTCACGATGTGCGCACACAACAACACTTACTACCGGTTCCGACGCGGATGGAGGCGGGGCTTGCGGAGTGCACTGGCGGTGCACAGACTAGCGGGAGACTAGATCCATTGTCGCTTATTTACAAGCACAGGCGGTGCTGCCAGACCTGATCGTCTATGGCCGATATAATATTCACACTATATTAACATCGGTGCACACCGCCGCACACCGCCGCACAACGCTGCGCGCGCACATTCGTCGCGCACATATACGCGCGCCCTACCGCACACATTATCCCGGATTCACTCGCCGTATCCATTACGCCGTGCTACTTCAACAATAAACATTGCGAAATTACACCGACACAATGCCGCACCGACTAGCTCTTGACAATACGTGCATATAAATAGAAGTGGCGCGCTGCTCCTCGCCCCCGATGTGTCGTTGACTGCTGCGGAAGGCGGTCGTCGACTGGGTGTTAGTTTCTCCACCTCGGCCGCCCCCCCCCCCCCCCCCCCCCCTTCACCGCTCACAGCGCCATGGCCGACCTCGCCCCCCCGGGCAAAAGTGGGCGGCGAGCCTTGTTGTCTCGCGTGGTCGCGCCGCCGGCATCGAGGAGGACGAGAAAGACATGAGGAAACGCGTGACAAGGTGGGCGCGCAACAAAACACTCCATCCTCCACATTAGCACGCACCCACTCGTGGCTAACTTGTGCCGCGCGCAGGTTCGTCCGGGAGCGCCGTAAGGCCCACCTCAACGCCAAGGCTTCCACAGTGCCAGCGGCGCAACTCGTGGTGGCCGAGGAGGCCGCATCCTCAGCCGCTTAAAGGCGAAACGATTGTGGCTTGTTGTGGGTGTCTGGGCATAGGGGGCGTCCCGACGCGAAGGTAAGGAAGCTCGTGGCGGCGTCGTCGACGGCACAGCCTCCCGGGGTGGTGAAGACACTGACGGATGACAAGAAGCGGAAGAGGCCAGTGAAGAAACGCCGAGGTAAGAAACTGACGGTCGCGGAGTCGGAGGCGGAGTCGGAGGCGCAGGCGGAGGCGGAGGCGGAGGCGGAGGCGGAGGCAGCGAGATCGTCGAAGCGGAGGGTCCCCCGGGCACGCAAGAACAAGAACAAGCAGTAGCCCCCGCCCCCTTACCCCCCTCCCCTCACTCCCCCGGTGGGAGCGGCGGGGGGGGGGGGGGGGGGGGGGCGGCGGGGGGGCCACGCCCGCCCGCCTCCCCCCCCCCCCCCCCGGGGGCCACATTCCCGGATGGCAGCTGTCGCGAATATTGCAATTCAAACATTCTTCGGCAAACCGTTGCCTGCCCCCGCCCTCCCCCTCGCGAATATTTATGTAACGTGAGCACTCTTTGGCAAAACATGGCAGCCAAACCGCCCATCTGATGACCTTTGATCGGACGGCTGGCAGGCCCGTTCAGCAGTACTAGCTATAATGTACACAACTCCCCACTTTGGCCAAATAGTACGGCTGAGATTTGCGCTCCCATGTACTAATAGTCGTAGTTATCCACAGGACGACTCGCCATCGCGCCCGGGTTCGTACTAGATACCCGGTACCGGCTTAATAAATATATCGCGTACTACCCGGTACCACCCGGTACTACCCGGTACCACACGGACAACCTCGCACCTTTTACTTCAGTGCCATGTAGCACATTACACGTCATGTACGACTACCTCAATGATTACAAAAAGGATTTATCGCCCGCCGGCAATAACGCCGGATGTACTCGCACGTAACTGGATGGACATGCCGCCACCAGCAGCAGCTTTCACGGATAATAGTGGTACCGGTACGGTAGTGCTTCGTCACCCGTATGTCACATCTGAATCTCACAGTATGTATTGGATGGGGGTAACACGCTCCAACATGCCACATCTCGTCCGGATGAGTTCTTGATACAATGCGGCGGGTGGCCCTCCCCGGAGGGGACCCTCCCAGCAGGTTGGGACCCTCCTAGGACGGGACCCTCTCATGAGGGTCTCCTCCCGGAGGGGCCCTGTGGACATATCAACATAGCCTACAACTTGGGGGGCATGGGGGTATATCAACACGATATAAGGACCTTATATCATGCTTATAGGTCCTCATTGACCGGCAATTTAACCAACCGCAAGTTCGCCGCGATCCGCGATCTAGGCGTCGCAATGGCGCGGGGGCGCCGCGACGGCACGGTAGCGGGGGGGGGGGGGGGGGGGGGGGGGATGTGATAATTAATGATATGTATTACATTTTCCACCTATGAGCTGCTAGGCACATCATGAAGTACATGCAACAAGCAATGAGTACCACATTAGTACCACATTATGTATCCCACATCGGGCCCAGTTTTCGCGCCATGTCTATATGCATTATTACATTCACCACTTGTAAGCCAAGGACTGCGGCTCCCCCCCAGTTCATGAATTAAATGCAGCACATATTGAGTACCACATTATGCAACGATCAATCCCACATGGTGCCCATGTATCAGTCGCACTGGTCGTCGGTGGATGAATCGTCACGCTGCACTAACTGATGCCTCGCAGCCGGAGGCCGAAACGCACGCCCAGTGTTGCGGGTCTGCTCCCGCTGGTAATAGTTCATGCACGCAAGCTTGAAGCGCAGCAAACGCAGAAAATACACCTTATCCATACGCGCGAACGAGTTGGCGATCTGCGATAGGGGCCGGCGATAGGGATGCTCCGCCAATAACGAGAAGTTGCACGCCCGACTCTTGAGCTTCGCGATGTTGTAGGTACAATTCCAATCGAAATGGTTCTTCGCGCGGAACTCGCCGATCGGGACTCGGTCCACTTTAAGTAACTCCGCCTCTCGTAACAAAGCGTAGTTGTGCAGGTTACACCTTCGGGACGGGCCGGCAGCCCGGCACATGTGCGCCAAATATGAGTGAAAGCGGCACGCAGTAACAACGAAGTGGTGAGAATTCATTAGGTGCTCACCCGTTGTCGTAATTGATTTCGTCGGGTGCTTTCGGATGCAATGCCAAGAAGTGGCGAACGCAGTCCCGGGACCCTCGGAAGCATCCATGACCGCAAACATGACGCATGCCTTGCACCGCAAGCACATGCACCAAACATTAAATGTGAATACACATACGCACTACACGGTGTCCCCCCTCTCCAAAAGGTCCCCTCCCCATAGGGTCCCCTCCCTAGAGGGTACCCGTTGTATCGTGGGCACGGTATGGTAGGTGTGGGCACCGCAAACATCTGCACCAGACAACGAGTCAGTGTGAATACTGTACATACGCGCCTCATGGTGTCCCCGTCTCTCTCGAGGGTCATCCCCTCCCTAGAGGGTACCCTTCCCAGAGGGTCCCCTCCCCATATTGCCTGCTTCCCACCGTGGCCTTCCGATAGGTATGTATGAAACCCGTCGCTATCCCCGCCCGCGACCCCCAACCGCGCCACGTCTGCGTATCGTCGCGCACTCCGCGGTCACCCTCATAACGGGTGACCCGCCCCTTGCCCTCACTCCACCCGCGTCGACCGTGATATGCGTTCATCGTACGTGGCGTCCGCTCCGGTTGATCGCTATGTGTTGGTGGTAGTCCGCTCGGGGAGTCTAGTTGTGACCGGTGAGGGCGTCCCGCACTTGCGCACATTTGGCCACCATTCGGTATCCTCCCCGGTGGGCGTGTTCCCTTCAGCGTGTCTCGACGGCACACCGCCATGCGGCACAACGCTGGACCCTAGCAGTAGGCGAGCGGGGTAATAACGTCGTACCGAGGTACAACTCTAAGCCTTTGCGCGTGACAGCGCGCGGCGTAAAAACGCCTTCGTCATAACGTCGTTTCCGTGTCTGCGAAAAAAAATTACATTTAAAAACCCCTGGATCCAATCCTATGTCATGGGTTTATCCGCATGATGCATTAGCCCATCGGGGTTCGAATGAGGCGGCAAGTGTCTACGGGATATGCTAGACTTACGACTGCAGTTGGCGCAAGAGGTCAAGTGCTGGGGCGGCTTCGGCCGATGTCCCGGGGCGAACTTTTAGCAGCAATAATACAAGCCGCTTAATTAAAACTTTAAAGGCGGCCCGTATATACCGGTCATGTGCTGGTATCTGCAGGAGTGTAATACCGAGCAAATGCCCTAATCCAGAGGGGCCCTAATTATTTAAAATTTCCACAGTTTCACCCCGAGCACCTGACCTCTTGTAGGATCAGACAGGGTACAGGTACCAGATAGCCTAGGACCTAGCCCTGAAGCAGGGCTACCAGTACCTAGTACATGGGGACACGCAGTGGTCCACAATACTCGGCCCGTGTCGGGTCAATAGCGCGCGCTAGGGGCGGGCGGTGGGTGTCAGCAGCGGTTTCGTCGAAAATAATTTCAACATGGAACGGCCATTCCGCTGTGACCGACCCGCAGGCCCCATCCCGCACCGCCACCCGTCGCTATGGTGCACTCAGCGCGCACACACGTAAGGAAGAAACCTCTACATATCCCCGGACGGCCGTGATATCATGACTTTGGGTGTCGCGCGGCCGCTCCACGCCGGCGCGGTGCGTGCGGTCCGACCCGTAACATCGTAGGCGTTTGCCGTCCTCGGGTGGCACGCGACATACTGTAACCCACCATCCCGGCTGGCCAGCGTGAAATCACACATATCAACAGCAATTCAACCGACAGAACGGTGCAGATATTACCGAGCTAGCAGTATGTGATCTGGCGGAGGGTGGGAGTCGAGCTGGGGGACGGTGAGCTGGTGAGGCCCTCGGGCTAGGTGTGAGTGCTGATCGCTCACCGCCGCCCGCCGTGCGCCGACCTTCAATGCCGTACCACAGGCCCACGTATACCCAGCACTATCGCCACCTTTTCGGTTAGGGGCACTATCGTGCAGCTACCTGCCACTCTGACCGTGACTGGACGGCCCTAACTCGGGCCGGTTCGGCCTGAATGGTGATCGGGAGTGCGGTGTTGAAATAATTAGGGCCACCCGTACCTGCACGGTTTACCGGCCCGACTGACCAATTCCGAACCAGCCCAGGACCCCCAACATGGGACCACCCAAACGGTCGATTTATCCGGCCCACTTTCTGGGCCGACTAGGTTGAACCCTAAGCTGGCCCAGAAGCGTCATGGGCCGGGGGTTGCCTGCTAGGGCCTGGGCTAGCATCCATCTCCCCAAAAGGGGGTGGGGATGTGTTGAAATTAGGGCCAGTTCCCGCTAGTCGCTACGGGTACCTGTATGGGCACTTCGTGACTATGATGATCTACATACAATATAATTACATGAGCTAGCAGCAAAAGGTGATTTACATACAATAACAATCCTTACACCCTGCTACCCGTACTCCAACAGCAGCGCAGGAGTTGGTACTACCACTGCGCGATTGACCAGCGGGAGTACATATGGATCATAGGTATAGTAGTAAGTATTGCCCTGTGGTCTACTCCTGGTACTATTAATTAAAAGGATTACAAGTACTGCGCGGTCGGGAGCTGCAGCAGACACGTATGTGGATGCCATGTATATATGCCCGCAGATTTATGCTGATCTGAATGTACATCGTGTCAGATACCAGTCAGATGCGGCATAGAGCTGAGGAGAATTACCAGCAGATTGGCAGGGCGCAACAGATATGCACAGTGCGGCGTATATCGTACAACTAATAATGCGGGCGGCAATTAAAAGTGGTAGAAACCCAGAAAGTATCGCGGTAATTGCTTATCATCGCCGCCTATTATCATGACACTATAAGTGACAAGCATACCCGTTCTGGGTAAATACGCAGGCGCGTATCAGCCAGCAAAATGAAGAAAGTATGCACACAAGACTAGCTGCTGGCTGATGCCATAAGTGCAGCACTACGGCAGCGATCAATTACATAGCTAATAAGACACTGAGATGTCGTACAACGTGCCCACAAGGCCAAGCAGCCCCATAATGACGCCCACTACCATGAGCACGTAGCAACAAATCTTGTCTAGCATGGCTAACGCTCCAGCAGTGCCGTCCGTTAGCTTGAGATGGATGAGAGGCGGTGTGATGAATGTGGTCGGGATCAAGGCTACAGCTGTGACAATCCCCAGGGCTGTGGTGAGGTTCGGGATGGCAATGGCAAGAATAGCCAGGATGCCCACCAGAAGGAACCCTGTCCCCACGCTGACAAGCCGTGGGTATCTACTTGCAGCGGAGCTTTTGGCGCCTTTTAAGGCAAGTGCAGCCCACGCCAGGCTGATGGCTTCCTCAAGCAGCGGCTGCAGCAGCAGCTGCGTAGAGCCCACAGAGTCGAAGATAAAGAGGCAGTTGGCAAGGATGGAAGTCCACGCCGCACCGCCCTCCAGTCCCTGCAGGTAGTTACACAGCCGGGGCCTCGGTCACACCAGCAAGACAGAGATATGTGTGCGAGACAGCTAACAACTGGCATATTCTGCAGAAAAAGGGGAAACATCACAGCATGTGATGTGAGCACTGCGCAAAGGAGTCAAGCCACCTGAGTCAGAATGTTGTCGGAAGCACAGTCTCCATATGCAAGATATCCCACAACAGTCACTGCCATGTACATGATGAATACAGCGCCAAAGCCAATGGACAGCCCTTTCCTCATGCTCACAATTGTCTTTGGCGGCGTGGCCAGTGTGCTCTGGATCTCTAGCAGCACGACATTGATACCGTAGGCGGCCATCACGACGCCAATGGCTGTAAAGCGGTCCATCAGGAGGGCAATACCAGCTGCGGCACAGCCACCAGCAGGGTTTAAGGGAGCACAACATATGCACAGGGCTGTTCAGATTATGTAGCTTCCCGGCGCCGCATTATCTTGATTGAACGCCACATTATAATTAGGGGGCTGAGGGTTTGCAGGCCAATGTGGAGCCAGGGCGAGGGATGGCCATACTTGGAGGAGGCGCGCATGATGTTACACCGTGAATCCCAGTGTCTGCAATCTGGGCTCCAGCAATTGCAGTGACGAGCACAATATATCCAAACGAGCACACCGTAGAAACTGCAACAGTGGTCATGGTCAGTCAGGTCGAGAACGGGCGAGAAGGTCAGTAATCTTCACAATGCCGTATTTCTTTCAAGGATTCCGGGCAAGGGGGAGACGTGCAATAGGCAGTTAAGCGTGGCGGCATACAGAGTGAGAGCATCCACAGGTTGTGGATGCCAGGCGCCAAAGAGCCCAGCATAGTGACGCCCGCGTAGACGGCTATCCACACCCTGATATCGACTGCCGCACAACTAGGGCATGCCAATGTGTACACTGCTCCAATGGATTCTCCTACACAAATATGACAAGATGTCGTATGTCAGTTGAGCACATTGGGATTCACATGCTCCTTCTGAGTCATCTGCGACAATATGGAAATATCATAGGCCACCTGCCAGCAACGGGTTGGTTGTGTGCTGTCAGGTAGATCAGGAGCGTCTGCGGACATTTGTGGTTGCTGATGAATAGGGCGTACCTGTTGCAACGAGGTAGATCATCACCACTCCTGCAATGAGCAGCTGCTGCGGTACAGTAGCAAGCCACAAGCCCCCTTTTGGCCCAAGCGCAAGCTGCAGAGCAGTCCCAGCGAGTGCGTCAGTAATAAACAGCCTTGCCAGCCTCTCGCAGTGAAACTGAGCAGGATACTGGGTGATCAATTAAGGGTGGTCCTGTTGATCTGAGCACAGATGTCCGAAGGGCATCACTTCTGTGAGATCGCGGAATCGGCCGTAGCGTGTGCCATCCTCCGCCTCATGGTGCATGGCCAGCAAATACGAGGAGTAGGCGGAAGTGGCTCCCGCAAATATCATGAGTACCAGGCCCCAGGTAAGCCCCAGGCGGGCCATAATCCATGGATAGGCAAGAACCCCAGCGCCGATGATGCCGAGCACCTGTGACGGGCCCCGCGTGTGTCAGGAGTGCGATGCGAGGGATCCGGTGCGGAGGAGTCTGCTTGGCTTTATGCATGCTTACCAGGTTGCATGCGGCATGGTACCACTGTGCTTGTGGCTCGCTTTCCTCGAGAGTGCGCTCGAGTTCGGCAGTCTTGGTGCGAACCGCGAGCTTGCTGTACACCTCGGCGACGGAGCCGCGCGAACAGACCAGAGTCGGTGGGGCGTCGCGGCTCGCTACTTGCAGGAAGGACTTCACGGACGACAGGGCAGCCATAGATTCCGTTCGTCCCAGCTCAACTGAGACATGGATGTGGTCGGCGGACGCCTTGTCTCCGCCCCCAGTCTTGGATTTTTCGCCCGCCCGCATGGCTCCGAAAAGGGGCATATATGTAACAGCCCGTTACAGATGCGTACAGATCTTACAGCCGTTTTATACGTGGCGACAAGTCGATCCCCTTCCTTCACCGGCACAAATGCCCTATCTGACAGCACGTTGTAAATGCTGTTAAGCCATCCAACACTGCGCATCACGTCCTGGTGACTGTTTCGCGGGCCCTTCTTTCGCAAATGAGTCGCGGTGCTGAGGTCACGACCGCATGCGCGTGATGATGCGCGTATCTCCACTAGTAAACTTACTACAGGCGTCAAAAGTAATGAACGGGTAGGTCTTAATCCGTGCGGAGGCTGCACGCCACATGTCGCCAAACAGATTGCTGCCCTGTGGGCATATATCCTCATCTTCCCTCGAGCTAGCCGGCCCTAGTAGTCGCTCAACGAATAATAATGCGATGGCGCACGGAAGACACATATGGAGATAAGCATTTGCATCTGCTGGCATTTGATTGGTGAAATGCTACATCTCGCCAGGTGTTATTAAATGCGTTGCCTAACATCGCATATACGCGGTGTACGTCTAGGTTATCTAGGTCATTTCTATACCCTAATCTGAGCACATGCGGGGTGATGTTTCAGCTATCTTGCATCGCGATCCCATGGCTGTAAGGATACTGCGCAAAACGCACCAGGCACTGGGTACCCACATGGGGATTTGTGTGGTACATATCCTTACACTCCACCCCCCCCCCCCCCCCCCATAGGATGGAGGACCTCCTCCAGCAACGTTTCGGCTTGGATTCGGTGGCTATCCGCATTGGCCGGGTCGTCCAACATTGCGGGATATCATATTATCATATTATATGTTTCTCCGCGGGATCGAACCCGGATCCACGTGCGTAGAAGCACCAACTGTAAGGATACTGCGCAAAACGCACCAGGCACTGGGTACCCACATGGGGATTTGTGTGGTACATATCCTTACAATGGCCGCGCTTGGCGTATGCGCTTCAAAAATCAGCGATACCCGCCCACTGTGCGCCCGCTGTGTGTTCAGTCCGCGCCGGAAAAACAGAAACTGCCGGGCAGAAATAAAATGCGCAAAAATCGCAAAACAAGCACGCAATAATCCTTACATACGGTCATAGTGCGGCTGTAAACTGTGTGCGGTACTTAGTTGCACCCGCACCCTCGAAATCCGCGCTAAGTGCGCGCACCGTGGTTCGCGCGAGGGGGGCCCGCCTCACTACGAGGAAATTTGCCTCTCTGATGCGAGAACCGAACGTGCGCACGGGGATGCGAGCGGCGTATGGAGAGCGCCGCTTTTTAAACGCTCAGGCTGCAGCCCGAAAGGAACACTGACACCTTGTTGTGTTATATAATCTTTACATGTACCTGTTAATAAGTATACCCGGTACGGAACGCCCCGCTGTACCGCGTGGGGCATCGATTTGAAGTTGGGCTATCATAAATCCGTTCCTTTTTCCTTCCCAATACTTTTTGTGCGTTTATCTCTGAACGCTATGTCGGTCATACAGATAGCAACGACTATAATCAAACCCATCATCAGAATCGATACCCTGTACCCGTATCTTCACTAGTGCCTCGGGGAAATATGTTGTATGGTACATATACAACACGAGTATAAAACACGGGTCGCGTCGGCATCATTAACGGATTTTAATTACATACTAAAAATGCTACGCGGGCCGCGCTCCTAGCAAAAGCGCCACCCTCTAAGATGATGTAGCTCGCTGAACCAGCATCACACCACCGTTACGGCCAGCGCACTGCGGAGGAGCAACCATCAGCCGCCAACCGACCAGGAAAGGAAGTAAGGTCTTGAGGTACGGGGTTTGGGTACGGGGAGGGCTGCCCGGTGGCGGCCTAGTCCATGCGGCGGTTGACGGTGTAAACCGCGAGCTCCTGGGCGGTCATGCGGCGGTGCCGGGTCCAACATGCGACGCGCTTGCGCCTCTTGCTTCGGATGCACAGAGGTATGTCGCAGTTTGGACACTTGTAGGACGTCCAACCCACCTTGGCATCGCCATCACGGCACACAGTGCAGCGGGCTTGCTTGGTGGCGTTGTCGTGCCGGGGCGTTTGCCAAGTTGTCGCAGTCGGACGGAACAGTAGCGGCGGCGAAATGCAACAGGGGGACGGCGATCGGACGAGCGTTGTTCGGCACATGGACACCAAGGACAACCGACGTTGCGAACATGGCACTGCCGGAGACGTCGTGGAACGTGAGGCCATGGGCATGGCGTAGCTTGCCTCGAGTCGCTACATCAGCACACTTGCGCATGTACGATGTCGATAAAGGATATGACGTACAGCCGGTCCGCCGTTCCGGTAGTAAGAATCCTTAAGTAGCGATATCTATTCCACAATAATGTAGAAATAGTACAATACTACCCGTGACAAATCGTCTTCAGAGCGAATATATTACGGGCGCACGCAAAAACATGAAAAGCACGCACCCCCTGGAGTACTACAAAAATTTTACAGCAGGTAATCCTTACACTATAAACTGTAGAGATATCCCTAATCTTTTTATGTAAGATCCATATTTCACTATCGCTACATCCCAAATTGTTTTTTGAAAGATTATATTAGCGCGCACTCAACAATTAGGCGAGTAATTTTTATACGTCCGCATTTATATATTATATATCATTATAAATATGTAATAAGATTATAATATAAGATCATCGGCACTATATAAAAGTAAGATTTATGTATTTATTTAATATTTGTCCCCGTTCACTATTTCTTCCGATTCCGATTAAATTCACTGCTATACTGGACTCGTAGCTGGCAATCCATACATAAATATATTCTTCCTACAAATCCTTACTACTGGCATGGATTGCAAAAGACCAGCAATCATTTAGCGAGAAAGTTTTGACACGCCCTAAGCTTCGACACGCACAGTTCTCGCCGTGTATCTTCGTCGAACGGGCTCTCATGCCGGCCTACAAGGGCGCGTTTGTTCGTCTTATAAAGGGCTATCTGGCGCATATCGGCAACCCTAGCATGCGCCGCATACCGGTTGCATGCATGTAGTCAACACTTTACTCGCGCTGCAAGTATCTCCACCTCCCCACGCTGCCACACTACCGTGGCGGTGCGAAGGGATTGCGGGCCAGCGGGGGCTTGATAAGCCAACCATCACCTAGAAAAAAGAAATTCGTACGGAGGTGGGATGGAGGTTAGTGTGGTGTCAAGGCGTCGATGGCGATTGGCGCGTGCGATGAAAGGGCGGTTGTCGCAACCTACGCGGGTGACGAATATTACATACGAGTACACGCCGGCTCTAGCATACGCGAACCAACCCAGACCCATAGAACGACGGCAGCGCCCTCCATGGGACCTCGGTGGTCGTGGCACGAAGGCTCCCCTTGATTCACCTTAGTATTGGGCTACGCAGCCGGGCTGACAAGGCCGTTGCCGTTGGATAGCGTGCCGCGGTACGTGGTAGACGACGCGGAGCGGGCGTATGCACGCGAGAACGAGCCGCCCGCGGGCCTTTCCATGCCCGGCCTCAAAGCCTTGAACACCAGCCCGCGAGTATAAAAGAGGGTTAGTTAGACTATGACGCAACGTGGGGGCTCCTGATGGCTTCGGTGAGCAAGTGGTGCGAGTAAGAATGGCCTTGAGCGGGACTAGCCAGCGCCCGTCGAAACCTAAGGGCACCCTACATTACTACCACCCACTCCCACCCCCACCGCTGTGGCAAACCAAATGACCTAGAATGTGACCGCCGCTGACCCCGCCGCGCTGGCCAGACCTAGACATGGTCCTTGCCTATGCTGTCTGGGATGACTGGGGACCATGCCCGATGCGTTATTGCGCCATGGTGACAGCCAGTGTGCGTGGTGCAAGCACTACATTAAGTGTCGAAACCAAGGCACTTTCTCGCCATCATACATAACGAATCCACCGCTCATTAAAAGAGCGTGACTCGAGACGAGGACACGAGGAGCAAGGGAGATAAAGACAAGCCGCTGACGAAAATCTTTGCCGGATAGAAAATCTTTGCCTGAAATCCATGCTATCCTTACAGATACAGGGAGTGACGAACGCTATTCCCCTATCGTACCAGTATTGGTAGTGATCGATTTCTCCTTTTGGCCGTTTCTTCGCCGCGCTATATACCCGAACATATGGGTAGAAGCAGTACCCGTACATGAGGAGTATCGGCATTATTTCTCCTTTCTCATCTCTTGTTCGAACATGGGTTTCAAAACTACTCGTCATTTCGGTTATGGCTATGCAGGATCATAATACACCCCTCCACAAGTCCCAAGCCCTTTTCTCGCCGAATCCGAGCTTACGAATAGTATGGCAGCTGAATATAGGGTTAATGACCTCAAATCCTAGAACGTTGCACATTTATGCTCAGCCTTCGTCACCATAGGGTGTAAGCAAGCCCTTTGGCCCTAACAAGTGTCCTACACGAGTGCCACTTGCGCCGCCCACACTGAGCGTTTCCAATACCCCCACAACAACGGGGTTGATGCCCCGCGCGCTTCCCGCCGCGCATGCACATACCATTGCACGGTGGGATGGCCATAGGTGGGCGAGGAAACATGCCAGCAAAGAGGCTATGGTATTTTTGGTTGAGGTGGGGCTATAGCGGCGTGCGCCCTTGCACGACGTGGCATAATACCGTCGCCACTGCTGCAGTGCTGCCTTGTGGTGCAACTCTCAAACTCGCGGTATCGCTCAGTACGTTTCGAGGAAACGTCAGAAATTTTTCATATAGTCGCTAAATACCACTAAAAACTACAGGTTCATGGCTATTATTTCCAAATAAGCAGTACGGTCGTCCGAGGTCATTTAGGCACTTGTTATTTTTTTAAATAATATGTTAAAATCTGACGTCTTTGTCAACGTGTGGTCAACCCGTTGGCGTGAAACTTTACGCCAAGGGGATCTCAAAACATGATACACGGTGGCGGGACATTGTGTGGCATCTACTCGTGCGCGGACCACTCACACTTGGCACATGCCCCCACTTGAGCGATGCCCACGGCTGCCATGCCGATTCCCCCTTTCACAATATTATTTCCACAAGCATCGACGCATTGATAAGGTGCACGCCAGTGCCGTCCGACGCACTGGGCTCACCATGGCGCGCTATGAGCATGCGGCCATGCACTACTATAGGAAAGCTTTGGCCTACGGCAAGGAGGCCGGGATAACCCTCTCCCGCCTGCGCGTGCAACGATCACAACCACATTTTGTCCATGATTTTTCCCGTTAACCATCGTCATCGACACGTAGGGCTTAGTCCAAGTCGTGAATGACATAGTGTCAATGCCGTACGCGTATGGTGGATGGTGATCATACCCAGGGCGCGGTGATGTGGTATGAGTACGGGGGCAACGGTGCTCCATGCCTATCTATGCATGACGTACGTAGCACGCCTCCGGCCATTTGTGCTTGTCGTAGAACCGAGTCTACGCGAAAGAGGCGTCACACGCGTAGCAGCGCATTTTCTTGACCACCTCTACCCAAGTCCCCTCGGAAGGCGTCCAACCCTCCTTGCCCTCAAGAATACGGCGCTTGGACTTGCGACGCCCCATGGCACACCACTACTCGGCGCCGGCGTCTCGCAGCGGCGGGGGTTGGTAGGGGCTAGTCACTAGCGCTCACGTGCTGCGATGCATGGGCAAGTGTCCGCGCGACTGCATCCTAGCCGGTTTGAGACCTACGATGCCGTTGGCCGTTGCGTCGTCACGGAGCTTGTGAGGTGTTTAAGTACAGTGTGGCGAAAGTCCCAAGGTTTACGGGCAGCCGCGCGAGGCGCGATGTGAGTCCAATGTATTATGGGGATGGCACAACATGCTACTAGTAGCATATTAGGGAACGCGGGCGAGCCGGGCACGTCATTGCGACTACCGAGCCTAGGAGGAAAGGGGCGATTACACGGTAGATACGGCGATTACACGCCCATTCCGTGGGAAAATCGCGATTACGGACCATTATAGTATAATTACGATACAGTCCGGGAGGCTAGAGTAATACGAGTGTCGCAATTTGTGGTTTTGAAGCGCTTGCGCCATAAGCCCTGCTTTTGCCTGAATAAATGACAGTGTTGACGGCAACGGCTCCCGCGGGGCAATACGGGCTGTATCGCGCTATCGCGGCATGATTTCCCCCCAATCGTACGACCATGAGTACCAGCTAACATTTCTAAGAATGCACATGTGTCTACAATACACCCGTTAACTCTGCAGCCTTGAAGGCCATGCTCACCACCCTCAGTAGGCGGGCCTATGACCGAACTTAGGGCCCCTTGGAGGTTTGTGGTGGGCGTTAGCGAGGTGGTCAACGTTGTAGCCTGGCGAAGGGGGCTGGCCGCACCGGTGGGTCGATATCTTGATTAGTTAGCTTTTCGAGTTAACGCTCAATACCACCCACCAAGCAGCCGGGCTCCTCCCCCCGCCTGCGAGCTACGCACACCCCCTTACGTGGGCGCCCTCCACTGCCGTTGCCATTATTTTGCTCGCGGCTGCTTGGAATCCGCCACTTCCGGCGATGGCGGAGCCAATTAGGCGGTCTACAAGCGGCGTGTGCGCCCCTCTCCCCGGTCCGACGCGATAGCCGATAACCGAGAACCCGCACAAGACAACCCTCTTGCCCCGTCCTTACGCCCACTCGACTGTGCGTATGCGTTACGAGATAACACTCGTGATTTACATGCTTGCCTGGCTGCATTCTGTTTTGTATGCAGCCTCTCCGCGGCCGGCCGGCCGCGTCCGATGGTGCTGCGCGAAATCCCGATCGATGCCAGCGGCAAGCCGGCCCCGCAAGTCTTGTGAGGTTCGGTTGTGTCTCGGCTAAACGCAAGGCCCCCGATCCCCCGATCAACGCCGTCCGCCGCTGCCCTAGCCGCCACCAAAGCCCCTAGTACCATTCAAGGACCCGTTGTTGCAGTTGGGGGTGCCTCCCCGGCCGCGGAGGCGGCGCAAGCGCCGAACCCCGCGCGCATCCTTGGTGGGTAGTAGCGCGAGGGTATTTTAAGTGTTTTATTATTATTTAATGCGCCGCCCGCCCCGACACCGGCTTTTCTTCCCCGCCCACTGCCCGTGATTTCAGTAAAATCAACGGCACGACCATTGCCACGAGTCTAAATGGACTCTAAAAAACCCAAGAGGGTGGCGAGCTGCATGACTTGGTACTGAGTGGGCCTTGCTGCTGAGGGGCGTTAACGCCCGTATATTACTAGTAATATTACCTGGGAACATGCATGCACGCGCGCACGGTCTCAGAGTAGCCGCTCACCGACTGATGGATGTGGATCAAATTCGCAACCACATACTTGTGTGGGGGGTGTATGCCGGCCGCTTTTAATTAAGCGGTAGTATCATTTACAGGTTTTGATCCCTTATGGCTTCGCTCTACGGATGGCTCGAACCGGAGCGCTACGGATTTCATCGTGGATCATCTACCCATATGCCCCGTAGCGAACTACAAGCACCGCATGCATACCGCTTTGAAGAATCTGTGGGCATCTGTGGCAATTGATGCGGGGGCGGTGCTTGACCGGGACCGCTCGGGAGCCGGCGACTTGACCCTTGAGACGAGTGGGCTGCGCCCAGCGGACCGCTCGCGGCCGTCGGACGTGACGCTGGCGGGGTGGGGAGGGGCGGCGTGCGATTACGTACATGATCGACTTCGCGTGCGTGTCCTCCACGACCCCCACTTGGAGCAACGACCCCCGCTGGTGCATCCCGGGAATCGCGGCGACCGAGGCGGAGCATGCTAAGTTGGCAGCGGACCGGGCGTCTTCCGCCCCAATGCAGGGTGTTCACCGGTACTACCCTTTTGTGGTTGAGGACCGCGGCCGACTCGGGAAGTCCGCTTTGACGGTGGTCTACATCTTCGCGGTGCTGTTGGCTGTGCGCAACTTCCCTGAGTCCTTCCGCCGGACCTCTTGCTTTCTTCGTGGTCAATCCGTTCTGGCACTTCGAAACTTTGTCGCCAGCCAACCTGCTGAGTTCCGCCGTCACCTGTCGCGCACACGGCGGGGGCTGTTGCAGCGGGTCTCGGCTTGCGTCTATGGTACCCTGGGCGGCATTCTCTCTGCCGGTGTGCAGATGGCCAAGTCTGATTCGTGTGCTCGTGCCCACTCTGTGTCTTCTCATGTTACTGCTTCCACCCCGCAGTCGATGTAGAGGACCTTTCTGATTGCCTTTTATTTTATTGGTGATTTCCGATATCGCCTTCTGCTGCTAGCTCATGTAAATATTTAATTTACAGGCGGGAACCTGCTAGCGAGTAGCGACTATTGGAATTGCTTTTGGATCGTACCGGCCCTTTTCGGTCCGTGGATCGTCCGGATCGGCGGGTCGTCTACCGGCCTTTTTTGTAATTCATCACACCAGTACGGTAGTCGTTACTGTGCACTGCGCGGCGGACAGACTACAGGTATTACCTTACCCCTGCATGCTATTACGTTACCCTGTACCTGTACGGCTGCTGTACGGGATGAAGGCGGACGCGACGGCCAACGCCGGCCGACCGCCGGCCTGCTCGCCGTGTCGCGCAGCATCTCAAGGCGGCTGCGCCGGACCGTCGCTATGCTATATCACTGTCGTTCGTTGACTTTTGACCGCCGACCCATTCCGGCGCCAGCAGCGACAGGGTTGCATCCGGCGGTGGTCAGCGGTGTCTCGCTACGGCTACCGACATTGGCGGCGACAAATGGCCAGCGGGGAGGCCGAGGCGCTACTGCAGGCGGTGCAGGATGCGGCGCGGCGTTGCGCGGGCGGGCGATCCAGCGGTGAGGGCGAGGCAATACCGTTGGCCGACAGCGCGGCGCTCGTGGCGGCGGTGGAGGGCCTTCTCAAGGTCCGGTCGGCGGCCCCTGCTGGCCCATGGCATGTGCGCTAGCTGGAGTGCCGTTCGACCGCTGGGAAAGGCCACGCCGCTCCCTCGAGCATTTGATCCCCAAGGTGCCTTAAAATGTTAATGCCCGTGGAAGGACAACCCACAAAAACGGATACCGGCTACAGATACATATGCCCATAAATCCGTATAAATAGCCTCAGGCGTGGTCTGCAGATAGAGGTTCAGGGCCTTAGGGGCCTCTCTTGCAGGCGCCCCAAGCACGCCCAGTCTCAAAGCCCCCCCCTCCCCTCCCTCCCCCGCCCCCCACTTTCCTTGCTGCCCATCGCCACAGGACGGCCTGGTTGGCAACAGAGCCATAGTGCGTAGCCCCTTGGCAGTGCTGCAGGGGCTGGCGACCGCGTATCCGCTGCAGCTGGCCCCTGCGGTGGCCGCGGCACAGGAGGGGGCGGCGCTGCTGGGCCGGCGCGAGGAGCACTTCATCACGCAGCTGTGGATCCAGCAGGCAGGCCCCCCTTCCTGGCGCCCCCCTGCCTGGCCCTACACCCCAGCGCGGACTCCAGCCACCAGACCAAGACAGCCTACCGGTCTGCCAATCTGGCTGAAACCCTGAAACCCTCCCACCGCCTACTGCAACCATCGCTATTTGCGCCACAGGGTTTACATGACGGTACCTTGCCCGGGACGCTGAAGAAGCTGCGGAACCAGCCGCACATCGCAGGCGCGTATGACAAGGGCGCCTTCCTTCGCTCACCACCAGCACTGTCCCAGCTCCCCGACATCCTGGCACCTGTGCAGGCATGAACTCCCCCCCCCCCCCCACTTTCCTTCCCTCCTTGCCCCCTCTGTGCTGGCATCCCCTGACTGCGAGCGTCCCTCGGAGCAGGGCATGGGTTTCCCCGACCTGCAGCTCCTCGCTGAGATGCGCACGGCAAGGGCGGCCTCACCAGCGGCGCAGACTAGCGCGGGTGTAGCTGTAAAGGTGGAGGAACATGAGGGCCAGACCAGCCCCAAGGCGATTTCCAAGGCAGCGGCACCCGCGGCGCCGACCCGCCCGCGGAGCAGTCCGCAGGGAGCTGCCAGTGCGGCGGCGCCCGCGGCGCAGCGTGCTCCAATGGTGGCGCCGCCGGCAGAGCGACGCAGCCCCGCATGGCACGAGCACCTCGCCAATGGGCTGGCGTACCATGGGCGGCAGGTACAGACGTATGTGGACCGGCTGGGGGACCGGGGGCGGCCAAAGCAGCGCGAGGTGGGGCGCAGACAGCTGCAACCATGCCCACGGCTCAAACCTCCCTTTCCCCAGACAAAGGCTTGGCTGCGGCCCCGTCGCTCACCCCTGGGGGTCTGGCGCAGGGCGCCGGGATGGCGCCGGACGGTCCCTGCACACTGCGGCTACACGTGGAGGCAGCCGGCCGCGTGCGGGTGCAGCTGGACTGCGCACGGCAGTGGGTGCAGGCGCCTGCGGCGTGAGTCCAGCGCCCGGCAGTGCACTCGTTCCCCAACTACATGCGGGCTGATGCGCACCCCTCCCTCTGACCCCCCCCCCCCCCCCCCCCCCCTCCCCTCCGTTTGCGCGGGCATAGTGCTGCCGGCCCGCTGGAGTTGGCAGCAACTGTTGCGAAGAATATCTTTGAGCCGCCCAAGGGGCAGGCGCCGCCGCGGCCGGGAGCACCGCCGCACTGGATGGCCGGGCTGCTGAATCGCCTGGGCAGCGGCGAGGAGGCGGGTGGCAGCGGGGTTGGGCGCGTGGGGCCGTGCCGCGTGGCGATGCGGGTGGTGGGCGGCGGCGCATGGGTGGAGCTGCACGTGCATGTGGTGGAGGCAGAAGCGGAGGAGGAGGCATGTATCACGTGGGGGTTGGCAGTGACCCCGCTGGCCCAGGTTGCACAGCCTCCCGCTGCGCTGCCTCCACCACCCGGCACCCCAGGCGCTGCGTCAAGGGCAGCTCTACATGCACATGGGCTGCAGCACCAGGAGCGGGTGCGACGCGGTGAAACGGAGCCGCACAACAGGCGAGTAGCTCGTGGCCCAGGGCTGGGACATCTACGTTTGTGTGTGAGCCACTGGAGGCTGGCAGGTGCAGGCAAGACAGTACATGAAGCAAAACACGTTAAGCACAACTGACCCACCCTCTCTGCCCTTGTGATGCTGCGCCGCCGTCTCAGTGCCGGGAGCCCTGTCACGTTTGCGACAGCCATGGCCAAGAGCATTTTCGAGCACCCCAAGCCGGTGCCGGCGCAAACCGGGGCATCGACGCCGGGCGGCGCGCCGCAATGGATGGCAGGGCTGCTTAATCGCCTGGGTAGTGGCGCGGGGGCAGGTGCCAATCGGGGTGGGCACACGGGGCCGTGCCGCGTGGTGCTGCGCGTGGTGGGCGGGGGCGCGTGGGTGGAGCTGCGCGTGGATGTGGCCAGAGAGGCAGAAGGGGGCGGCGGCCACGTCAGGGGCGCGGCGGTGACCCCACACCCCCCGCCTGAACAGCACCCTCCGGAGGGCCTGCAGTCAGCAGCGCCGGCAGCGGCTGCTCTCCCGCCCCCACCGCACCTGCAGCCGCGCCCAAGCGAGGCGGAGCTGCGCTGCAGCGGCGGCGATCTGGCGGAGCGCTTGCTGCGGGCGGCTCAGGGAGTGATTGCTGCCGCAACTGCCACGCCGAGCTGCACGCTCAGCTGCACGGACCCCGCGGTGGAAACACTGCTTCAAGTGCTCCCTCAGGTGGGATGCCCCCGCTTCCAGTAGCCTATACCCATATCATGGGCAGCATGCAGTGTAGCGCAAAGCCGACCCTCGCTTCTTCGCACTGTTTGGTGCGCATCATGTGTGGTTATAAGGCGCCGGAGGGAGACCGGGCCGGCAGCCACGGAGGACTGCCCCCCGCCTGCCTGCATCCCCGCACCACTTCCAATATGTCTGAGGGCCACTGCCTGCTTGGCAGGTGCTTGCCCACGGACTGCGCCCCGGCGGCAGGCGCATCGGCCCAATGGCACTCCTGCACCAGCGCAGCGGCCCTGCCACCGCGTGGGACTTCCTGCTGGTGCGCCCCCTGCGTGCCCCCCAGCGCAGAACAGCGGCTGTCCTCAGGGTGGGTAGGTTGGGACCGCACGCTGCGCGCAAGCGGAGCTGAAGGATGCCCGGTGGGAACGATGGCGCAGGCGGCGGAGCGGGGGTGGGCGCACAACCCAGGGCTGCCCCTGGGGTGCCACAAGATTCAGCACGCGGCGAGGGAGCACCCTAGGGCTTTCCCGCCTGCGCGCTGCCTCACCTTGTGGCTGCTGCACTGCCTGGAGGAGCGGCTCCTGCATCGCCATCTGCGGGCCATCACGGAGGTGAACACATGCCCCCCCCCCCCCCCGCCCCCCCCCCCCCCCCCCCCCTCCCCGGAGGAGTCCTCCACTCACTGCCCTGCGGCCATCCCAGTGAGGGCTGCAAATGATCATCGACTCGCTGTGAAACCTCATTCAAGTCACCGCTGACGCATCTGTCTGCCACTCTAATTGTATGCCTGGCCATCCTCGTGGCACGGCCGCCTACTGGCTACCAATGCAGCTGCCGCGTGCAGCCCTGCTGGCATGGTACGAGCGCGGCGCGCTGGTGCTGCAGCAGGACGGGCTGGGGCCCTCCCTGGCCATGCTGGCCGGGACAGAGGGCGTTTACTTTGCCGCGGGGGACATGCTGGCGGACGTGCGGTGAGACACCGCTGCTGTAGACTGGCCCGCTGGCAAGGCCGCTGTTTCTGCGGCTCTGTACCTTTGCGGGAGACCGGCGAGGAGGATGGCATGCTGACAAGTTTTTGGGGTTGTACCCCCCCCCCCCTCCCCCCCCCGCCTCCTCTTGCCTGCTTTGCTCCAAAACCAAATAGGGACCATCTGGCGGCCGGCCTGCGCCTTGATGTGGGACTACCCGACAACCCGCTGCAGGTTGCCTCCCCGTCCTGCCACCGTCATTTTTGAGCTTGCCACATATTTGGCTGCGATGCCGCTGGAGGGGCACCACTGACGCCCCCCCGCCCCCCCCCCCCCCCCGCGGCCCTCCCGGCTTTTCCCTCCCGGCTCTTGCTCGTTCCGTTGCCTGCCAGGGTGCGCTCACAGCTGTTGGCGGCATGGTTGGCGGGCTGCTCAACCGGCCCCGTCCTGTGGGGCAGTCCTGGCAGGTGGGAGAGCGGCCACTCCTTCCCCCCTCTCCCCAAAACACACACACACACAAATTGCGCCCCGCCCAGCTTCCTCCCATACAGCGCAGAGGTTCCACTGCGGGTATTGGGTGTCCTTACTTCCAACCCCCGCTTTGTCTCCGCTCTTCTTCTCCAACCCCCCCCCACCCCCCCAAGCCCCTTAGTTCATTTCATATGTCCGGAGGACCATTTTTGGTGAAGCGCCTCAGTAACCAGAGCAGTCGGGTGACGCGCTGTAAACCCAGTACTGGAAGGGGGTTCCAGAGAGATGGAGGATCCCTGGATAAAGGCTCCTTTCCTGCCTTGGTGGCAAAGGGACAGCCGAGAGGGGAATGCCGGTGAGGTTGGGGCGGTGCGGGCGGGTACGGTCATCTGCGTGCAGCTGATGTCCGCTGCTGGGTGGACCACGCAGACCGCGGTGGCCTCGCGGGGCACGGGGGCGGGCGCGGTCGCAGGGGGAGAAAGCGCATCTGCGGCCAATTCGAGCCGAGGCTCCGTGGGAGCTGCTGCCGCACCCGTGGCGCCGGCGCCAGCCGTCAGCCGCAAGCCGTCCCGGAAGGTACTCGCCCGTCATGCCGTCATAGATGCCTGAATCGCAATGTTTTCTTGCCTGGAGGGCTGTGATGTTGCCTGCCTATGTTCGGGGGCCGAGGCCGTTGGTAGTCAGCTGAGTCAGCCGGCGTGTGGCTCGCGTCAGCTCACGACCGTGGTGGACATCGGGGAGCAGCTGACGGAGCCGCGCACAGCGCCTTCCACGGCCTCCGCTGCTGGACCCGGCGCGATGCCGCTGTTCCCGCCGCTGGGCGACCCAGAGCTGGATGAAATGCTGTCGCTGCTGGCGGACTCGGGCTCCCCAGAGTCTCCGCCCCATGGGGTACTGACCCCCCCCCCCCCCCCCCCCCTCCCTGGAGCTTTCTAACAAATCCCTGAAGGGCGGCGGACTAATCCAGCCTCTATTCGGTGGTCATTAGCCGGCTGATACCGCCCTGCTGATCGTCTATTAGGCGGCGGGCAGCCGCGAGTCCGGCTCCGCAGAGGAGACTCTCGAGGAGCCGCTACCCACCTTCCTGCCGGTGCTGCCGGCGGCCGCGCCGCGAGACGCGCGCTTCTCCAGGAGCAGGCATGACAGCCCCAGGGAGCAGCTGCTCAGTCACCAGCTTGGCTTCAAGGTAAGGGCTACATCCCCTCCTGCTTCCCTCTGCAGCCCACGGGCGCCGCGAGAGCGGGCACTGCTGCCCATTGACACCCGGCGCGTTGCCGTTAATCAGCAATGCCCGAGTTTGAGAGTCAGCCCACCCCCATTCTCGTGGCCATCTCCACTGCCAACAGAGCCGCAGCTACGAGGAGGAGGACGCCCTGGGCGCGGGCCTGGACGACTGGGGCGGCGGCCAGGGGCGCGAGGCGGCGGGCGGCTACCCGGACGTGCTGCCGCTGAGGCACGAGGTGGACATGGACTGGCTGTCCATGGGCCGCGTGACGGATTCGTCGCAGGTGCAGTGGCTGCGGCTGGAGGAAGAGGTGCGGCTGCTGGTCGCTGCTTTTGGCGCTACTTTGAGAGGAACGGCAATGTGGTACTTGCCTATGAATATTGCATAGTCACTGAGACAGCTATATATACTAATACTCACACACACCCACACACATATATACATATATACATATATATGTATACATATATATGCATGTGTATTATATATGTAGACACACACACATAAGAATATATAAATATGTATATGCGTATATGTAAATGTATGTATGTATGTATGTATGTATGTATGTATGTATGTGTGTATGTGTGTGTGTGTGTGTGTGTGTGTGTGTGTGTGTGTGTGTGTGTGTTGCGTTTCTGTGAATATAAGTATATCTATATAGGTATTTGTTGTTAGCGGGCTGTAGAGTGCTGCATATTTCATGTCTCAGACATGTGCTCTCTGGCCATGGTATGGCGCAGCAGGGCAGCGCGGAGGGCGGCGGCGGGCTGCCGCGCAGCCACAGCTACCACTCGGCCCACAGCCACCACTCGGACCATGCAGCGGCACGGCGCGAGCCCTCCGGAGGCGACTTCTGCGAGCTGCTGTCCGCCGAGGTGCGCCTACACGTCCCTGCAGCTCACCACTGCTCTCCCCTCCCCCCCTCCCCTTTCCGCGGTCCTATTCCGGCCTCACCTCCATGGCTTCTCTTCCCACCGGCTAGGGAAGGCCAATGCTGGCACTATATTATGCGAAAAGTCAGCTGATAGGCGTGTCTGCGGCAGGAGGAGGACGGCCACAGCGGGGTGCACCTGGCCATGCGCTCATTGCAACCGGCCTGGCCTGAGGGTGAGCGCGCTGAGGAGGAGGAGGAGGAGGAAGAAGAGGATGGGGAGGAATGGGAGGATGTTCACGGGGAGGCGGGGCCAAGCAGCGCGGGGATGGGCTCCAATGACCCGGTCAAGGCGCTGGTGGCGGCGGCGTTTGCCAAGGCCGTCCGGCAAGCTGGCGGAGGGGAGGGAGGCGGGGCAGCGGCGGCGGCAGGACAGGGGCAGCTGGGCAGCGCGCGGGGGAGGAGGGTGCCGCTGCGGGTGCGGGTGATGATGTGGGTGGACGGGGAGGACCGCGTGCAGCTGACGCTCTTCCTGCCTCAGGTGACTGCCGATCCCCACACTGCCCCCCCCCCCACACACACACTGCCCCTCCCGTCTCTCCCCCGGCCCACATGCTGCTGCAGCGACTGCTTGTGTTCATCCTTGTGGGAGGGAGACCAGCAGCAATCATCAACTCAAGTCTCTTGGTCTCACGCAATCGGCCAGACTCTCAGACGACAAGTCATGCACGAGGGCAGAAGCATGTCAGCAACGTGCTGCCAACGGATGTGCAGGTGCCTCACCACTGGCCCGCTGTCTGCGCAGGGGCGGGTCAGCGCCGACAGCGCCGGGACGCCCCCTGGAACCGAGCAGGCAGCTCCCTCCCAAGAGCCCCCCCGAGCTCCCGGCGGTGGTGATGACCCCGGCTTGGACCCTGCTGAGAGCCAAGTCGACATGGAACTCATCCGGTGCCAGACACAGGCTCAGGCGGATCTGCAGGCTGGGGAGTCGTCCGCGAGTGGAAGGCGCAGCGGCGCAGCTGCTCCCTCGAGGAGGAAGCCCGCTGCTCTGCCGCCGCCGGCCCCAGCAGGGGTCCCGCGCCGCATTCCCTGGGCTGGCGGGTGCGGCGCGCTGCGAACGCCGCCTTCGCCACAGCCTGGCCTGTATGGGTGCCGGTTTGCGCCAATTGTACCGTGTGTGTGAGGGGGGGGGGGGGGGGGGGGGGGTGTATATGTTCATGTCAGTGTCACCTCAAGTGCGTGCTGGGTGTTGTTGGCTGTTGTTAGGTGTGGGTCGTGTGTGTGTGTGTGTGTGTGTGTTGGGGGGGGGGTCATGTTGTCCAGGCTTCGCCTTGACCCATACCTACAACAAGACACCCAACCCTCTCCCTTCCTTAAATCCGCAAAACTTCATGTAGTCCCAACATTTTGTATACAGAGTGCGGACTCTGCTTTGCTTGGCGTCTCCGTCCCGCAGCTCGCGCCATCTCATCATGCATTGGATTGCCACCTGGCGCCTCTCCTTCTTGTTCTGGCCCTGGCGTTGGCCGCTGGCCAAAGCTGAGCCCCTGTGTGCGCCGGGTGCGTGTCAGACCTGCCGCGGGCCGCCTCCGCCACGACGGACGGCTTTGTCATGGGCGTGATGCTGATGGAGGGGTACGCCAGCGGCGGCGCTCAGGTGAGGGCGGAAGCCATCCCTGCGACCACCACCTCTGCGCTCCTGCTCTGCGCGAGAAGGCCTCCGAATATGTGTCTAGTACCTGCGATCCTCTCAGACGAGCTTTCCCATCCAGCAGTTGACACAGCCTGATTCACTGCTAGCTGCTTACAGGGGGGCGCCATCCACCCGCCCTTGCCCTTGGTGCGCAGGGGGACAGCAGCGGCAGCGGAAGGAACGGGCGCGAGCTTGACTCCCCGGGGAGGACTGCGGCGCAGGTTGAGGTGCTGCTCCTCACCCCCCCCCCCCCCCCCCCCCCCCCCATGATCTTTTTCCCTAATATTCCATCCCTTATGTGGTAGACTGTGTTCCGCCGAGCTACAGGCTGAGTATCCGCGAGCTTGGTGGGATGCGCACGATGGTTGAGACTGCGCGCGAGTTGCGGGAGTTGTCGCCGTGACTTGTATGAGCCGCTTCCAGCGCCGTTGATGATCTGCCATAAGCGGCTCTGTCCGATCCCACCGCGCCACCGAATGCCCATTTGATTCGGCTCGCGGCTCGCATACATAGTGAATTGTTTCGCAATGTCGCGTCAGGCATTCCGTGCTATGTTCGCAGTGTATTCCGATTGGTTTCCAGATAGTGGGGTTTGGTTTTAGGGGATCTTCTTTGCGCGGAGGGCAACAACAACAGTCAATAACAAACTCAAAGCGTGGGGTGCGGCAGATGTTGCATTGTTGCATGCGCGTCAGCACCACTTGCATGGATGGAGGAAACCTCCGTTCTGTATGTGCATGCTGGAAACGCGATCCTATGCACTTGGCCAGCAGAATGGGGCGCCCATGCACTTGTAGGATGGCTCCTGGCTGTGCGGCTGGCGGTGGGCTGAGACCTCTGGCTGCCGCGGCCGCCTCACAGGCGTCACCGGGCGCATCTGCTCCACAGGGTGCCATCCAGGCGGCCTGTCTGCCGCGGTGGGCCTCCGTGACGGGGTCTGAGGTGCGGGAGGGCCCAAACGGCGAGGAGTTTACCACGTACGTCATCGAGGTGCTCAGCCACGACAGCCGGCGCTGGACGGTACGGGCGCCGCTCAGCACCCACTCAAAAGGGGGGCGCAACATCGTTCATTGGCAAATATCTCTGAATTCCTTGTGACTATCACAGTGTATTGACGCCCTCAGAGAGAGAGAGAGAGAGAAAGGGAGAGAGTGACGCGATAGTGATGCAAGAGCACCTTTGACTATACAAGGTGGCTGATTCGCATCATGGGACCTTGTCAAGTGTGAAGGTAGACCTTGAACATAACAACCGACCAGTCAATTTGTATGGCAGTTTGGCAATTAAAAATAGAAACTAAAATAATTAGAGTAGAAAACATGTTGATAATTTGGATGCCTTTAAAAGAAAACTGAAAGATACATCTTCGTCGTATTGCGATTCGATTTCGGAAAGCACGTTGTACATGGTTTGAGTTTATACTGCCCACAGAATATTAAGGAAAAGTACTCGCGCATTGTTTGAAATTAGATAGCGATGCACGAATGCGTTGCGATGCACAACGATAAGAGTACAGGTTGACGAGTACTACGAGTTAATAGGTAGGGGTAGTATCCTTTTCGTATCGCCGTAATCCGTACTCCTTACTGGTATACGGTACGATTCCTTGTCCGCTCGGTTGAGCGGTCGTCTCGTACGCGAGAGATCCTGGGATCGAATCTTGGTCGATGTATTTTGGCAAAATCATCCAGACCCGTGTCCCGAGTTATTACCCGGTTGATGCATTAGCCCTTCGGGGTTCGAATGAG